>JABUQX010072153.1:0-30000 GCA_015478945.1 Trachelipus rathkii
CCCACATCGGCTCCCTACGTCGCATGCATTTCGCGTACACTCCTTTCTACTTGCATTTCGATTGCCCGATGTCGGTTTTTAAAGAATCGGGATTAATGCTGAAATAAAATCTGCTCTTTTCTCCCTCCACTACCAGCCCACGACCTAATTAAATAAACCTTTCGCTCCGTGACGCACTCTTCACACTTTCGCTCCTTCTCGCGTCCTCGTTCACCTCTCTGCTCTCTCCTCCCGCCAGCGTCAGTTTCCTCATGGGTAACTGTTATTATCACCCTAACTTTTAAACGGTATAGACCGCGAAAAGAATGCGACTTCACCTTGCCCACTCACCCAGGGAAACTCAGCCAGCAGGCTCACGTCCGTATGGAGCGCACGGGAGGATGCTTAGAACTTTCTCTTTCTTCTCCTTCCTAAATTGTCAGCAGGATGTTCTTCGTATCTACGATTCTCATTCTCTAGTACTTTCCTCTTGATCTGATTCTGGGACCAGCCCTTCTTGTGGTTGCCCAGGGACCCTTCCCAGATCTATCTGCTAATCCCTCTTCTGCTGGGCCGTACAGCTTTTTTCGCATGCTAAATGGCTTCTTTCCATTCCGGTATTAGTGGATGAGCGTTTCAATGCACGTTGAAATCTTTTTCTCCTCGCCGCAGTTCACATTGGGTTTTCTCGTCAGCTGAAGGTGACTAACAAGCCCATCCTCAGGTGCTGATTTTTTTTGTCCATTTTAATCTTGTTGGGAATGGTCGATTCTCGTAATTTCGGCCGACTTGTCGATGGCGAATACTTCTCTTTAATACTTCCTCGGTGCTATTAATTTTGCTTTTCTGCTCTATAATAGGATGTTTTCTGCTATTGCTCTCTTTTCCAACTTCTTCGAGATAGTCTCTCCTATTACTTACCCTTCACTTGCAGAAGGAAATTGTTCTATCTTTATTGCATCTTGCCGCTTCACGGCAGACATGCCAGTTTAAGCATTCTATCTGAGCATCATATGTGGAGACAGTGTGAGTCCTCCGACTTTGCTTTCGGGCTGCGTCGTCTTCCACCTGAGTAAGCCTTGAAAGGCCGCCATAGGCGAGTTTTGAGTTATCAATGTTCACAGCTGCGGTATTGTGCGCCTCTACCCAAGCAGTTGTTGGGTCTTCCCTCGCCGTATCAACATGGTTCCCTAAAGGGCACCTATTACGGGGAACTGGGAGACCCTGTGAGTGCACTTTTTAGGGCCTGAATGCTGCCACGATTCCGATCGCCTATACCGGTCCACACATTACAATCTTTCACCTCCCAGCCGTGGCCCTGGTTAACAGCTCCATCTTTTCTTCTCTCCGGACTTAATTCCGGTCGCATAAAACCATTCCAATTGTGCAGTAGCCCCATGGAAGAACGTCCCCAAGTACCATTGCCTGTGATCCCGTCGTTGTTCCTTTTCGAGATTAAGCAGAATGTCAACTTTCAAGTTCCTGAAGATGCACCGCTCAACTCGATTCAACGCTTCATAAAGACCTCTATTCTTTCTGTGGTCTTCTTACCGTTTGCCTGGCTTTATAATTTAGATGATTTCCTCGTTGCTTTCCTCCTCTCTCTGAAGAACATGTGTGATCACTCATACGTGCCGTCTTTGGTAGGTTGAATGATGCGGAAATTCGTCTCAATCCTACCTAAGTGCGTATTCGGTGCGTCTTCTCTCACTTTCCTGGGACACAGTCTCGGTTGAGGGTATTTTTGCCCTCTTGTAGACCGTTTGTCGCCGCTATTCGCGCCTTCTCACTTCCCCCAAATCAAAAGCAACTTCGTCATATATGGGAATGATCAACTTCTACCATAGGTTTCTGAAATCAACGGCAGCCCTCTTAGGCCCGCTTACCGCACTCATTCGTCCTAAAGCAGCGAGGCAGCACCAACAAAATTCGACTGGTCTCCGGCAGCAAAGTCCTGCTTTTGAAGCTTCCAAAAGAAGTTCACACTTCGCCTTCATGCCACTCTTTCGTTCATCCCCAGAATACCGCAGCCCAGCGAGAGTGCAGGTTAGATAATGCCTTATTCCGATTTACGCTGTTGGTGGCGGTGCTTCAGCAGTGTTCAGAGAAAGGGTGAAATGGTGCCCACTTGCTTTCTTTTCGCGCAAACTTCAACCCGCTGAAACAAGGCATTGTGCTTTCGGTCGGGAGTTGTTTGCCATGTTATCTTGGGCTGTTCACGCATTTTTAAGGTACTTTTATTGGAAGGACGGGAGATTCCATATCCTAGACCGACCATAAGGCAATTATTTACCTTGTTTATTTTATGATAAAAGACGATGATGGTTCACTTCTTCGTGAAATGCACGTGCATCTCGAATTTGTTTCCCAGTTTACCAACGGGCATACGTCACATCACTGGAGTGGGATAATTTCACCGCTTGATGCCCTTTCTAGGAAATTGAAGTTATTTAACAGGCTCTTTCTCTCCCACCCTGATAGTATAGTATACTACTGGCTGCGGAAAAGAGGCTGCTATATTATGAGGTTGGCGAGTATTGTTCTCTGTTCTCGTGTCCAGTAAACCACCAACCAACAATGGGTGAAGTTTCCCGCGTACACAGTAGTGTTGGTTTCACGTCGACGTAGGTATGAAGTAGTAGAAAAGAAAATGACGGAAGCAGAAGGATTACAATCGATAAGAAGATAATGTTCAGAGGCTGCATGGAGTAACGCAAAAACTTTGTCAGATTCGAAATGGGGGGAGTCAGAAATAAAGATATAATGAGTTCAAAAGGCATTAATTCGGAAAGGAATATGGTATAGAAATGTGTCATGGGAAGAACTGGAGTCGGATTGATGAGACTTTTAAGCAATCGCAACCCACAAATATATTTGGGACTATTGTAGATGAGGATCACTCTAAAAGAACAAAACGAAAACAGGATGGGAGCTGCGCTCGGGTCTCACCAATGGTGAAAGCCATGCGTGTAAGTTATTGGTATGATCCAATGTCGTGAATACGGGCGAAGAATTACACCTCCTGGCGGCGGACTCCGTTTACAGGAGGGACGTGAGCCATTGACGCTAGAACGAGGTTTAACAATTCCCACAGCTTTGTGGCGCCACGGAATCCTCCGCCCAACAAGATCTCCAAGCAGGAAGAGAGAATAGCACCTGTTCGGAAACACTAAATGCGTTAAAGATAATCGGAGTCGCAGGGATGGTGGTCCAATTCAAGTATATTGTCATGGAAGAGAACCGTCTGCTAAGAATTACCGCCTGTCGGCGCAGCTAATATGACGTGTTAAGGCCTCCGCATCAACTCTCTCGTTCCCCGGAACACCGCAGCATAAGGGAAGAGACGCCAAACAGAACTCAAATGTCACTAGCCCAAGTCAATTGACAGAGCCGATGAACCTTTTTGGAATAGATTGAAACCAAATAGGCATTCCTTGTTTGACCGATCGAGTCAGAGCCAAGAGACGCGCTCTAAGATGTCCCAGAAGAAGATTTGTATAAAGACGTTCCGGTGGGCAGGTTTGCTAATGTCTGCCCTTGCACAGCCCATAAACCAGCGAACTATTGAGCTCAGCTGAAAAGATGGATCGTACAAGTGGAAGTCATAGGGTTTGCTAGGGACATGAGCTAAATCTGGTGAAGACCAGCCGACACTTCACTTTCCGCACTCTCACCGTTTTGTGAGCCATAATCAGTCGCTAGAACCATGTCGTGTCGAGTCTTGTGGATCCTTTAGGGGGAATATTACTAATAATAATATAATAATCTTATAATACATGAATGTTTATGGACAAATCAGGAATTATAATAATACTCACGAAAACACAATCGAATAATAATAATAATAAATTAATCAGTTATTTAATTAATTGATAGTAGATATAATATATACCTTATATAATAATAATAATAATAATAATTAGGATAATTGTAAAGGATTTTTAAAAACATGATTTAATCCTACGTTGGAATCTATGCAACATCAATCATTCTGAGGTTATATTAAATTAGCAAAATTTATACTTAAATAAGTCAGGAATAATATTAATAGTAAAAGGAAATTTGTTTTTGCAAGGAGATAATTTGAACTGTTCCAGACTTTGTCAGTTGAATCATTGTGATTATATGTTGATAAATCCGGGTATTTTGAAATATTGGGCCGCGGATTTTCAATGTTAGTTATTTGTGTGTTGGAAGCTGTTTCTTCATGGTATTAAAGAGTTTTGAGGGTTTCTCCAAAAAAATAGACAGGGGGACAATTCTCGCAGGGTACAATGTATACACATCCTCGGGGTTTCGGATTGCTTTTTGTTAACTAATGGAGCCTGTTGTAGGTTAGGGCTTATTTAAAAATTGACATCTGTACGAATTAGAAAGGCTTTGTGAAATATATTTTGTTGTAAATTGAAGTGTCATTGTGAGTATACCCGAAAGAGCACAGGAATATAAATAACAACTTAATCAGGAGGTACAGAAATTTGGTTTGTTCAAGCAGAGTTGTGTTGGATTATGGAATTTAATAAAGGCTAAATGTTTACAGAGGAACTGATTAGGAAAGGAGATATGCGAGAGAAGTAAACACAGAGTAAAAAGATGATTAATTTCTTCTTGTAAAAATTGAAGGTCAGATATACGAAACGCACTTTATCTCGGTTAGTTCTAAAATATTAGTTTGTTATTTTTTTTTATGTGGAGAGGGTGGTTGAAGAAGTAATATAATGACTGCCCGGTATTAGTGGGTTGGTTGCGACAATAGAAAATACAGGAAGATCTAGAATTATGTGAATGCTATAAATTTGTAATAAATCAAGGAAAAGAAGATTGGTTGGTTTACTTATTGGAACACCAGTTTAATAAGTTAACCCTCTAATGGAATGACAAGTTGTTAAAGTTGTTGCAAGAACTATATTTTTCTAATTGTGTTATATTACAGGATTTCGTGTAATAATTGTAACAATTTATCGACATAAAAGAAACAAACTATGATATTGAAGGAACATAAAGGTATTGGAAGGAACGGAGTGTGCCCATATCCAACCCTATCAATCATATTCTAATCTTCTTTCCTATATATATATATTATAGTACCTATTATCTAATAGTTCCGGGAGATATATATATAATTATCTACTCTATATATATATCATATATATCGATATATTATATATAATAATATAATAATATATTATACACTATATCAGTAGTATATATATATAGATAGTATATATATTATAATATATACTATATAATTATATACTATATATTATGAAAATTTATTAGAAAACTATTAAATATTGGCATTGTATAATTTTAGAACTAACGTATAAAATATCAGTAAATTTATGAGTCATCATAAAGCTTAAAAAATATCATAATCAATGCGCCGGGATGGTCAGCGAGCCTTCCCCAAAATCAGTGAAAACTTCAGTAATCTTTCAGTAATGAATTGGTGAACCCGTATACGGTGTCAATATTTAAGTATTCGGGTTCATTAAAGTTGAGATTGATTCTTCATTAACGTTAATAAAATTGTACGCAGTATTAAAGTTACAATTAAAATTAATATCGACGAAAAATCAGTGTCTTGAAGTTTTTATATCACGGTTTTTACATAATATTTCATATCTTATTGCCTTTAGCGAATCATGTTAAGGCCTCAGTAAAAATTAGTTTGTGGAGTTTAAGTTACTCTGTGAAAATTAGTTACATTAAAAGGATTAAAATATCCTTGTTAGTATAAAAGGAAACCTTTTCAAAGCTTTTGGATTTTACCTGTTCTGTTCATTTACTTGACAACTCGCATTCATTATTAATTGTAAATTACTAAAAGTAATATAATAGCGTTTTTGGGGGTAACTCTTCCGAGGCGTCTCCGTCTACAAAATTTTTTGTCTAGCACACAAAAAAGAAAGAACTTATATAGTAATAAAAACATATATTTTATTCAAGTATTTACCTTTAAGTGTAAACATAGCTAAAATCAGTCCGCTTCCTACAAGTGTCTCCACTTCTATCCAAAAAAAGGACTTGTAATGTATTGTTATCCTTGAAAAATGTTTGCGATCTATCACGGATCGCCATTCTTGAAAAAGTGTTCAACCTATTAAAACCGTCATTTTTTCTGAAAATGTACTAACTCGTAATTTATAATTTTTAACATTTTTTTATTTATTCATCAAGTGAATTATTAGTGAAATAAAAAGTTATTTACCTTAAGATATCGTCCCTTTTGAAATTTTATTAAAAGTTAAACTTTTTTATAAACTTAAACATTTTCGACAGTTAAAAAACGTAGTCTTGCGCATGCGCAAAAAGATTGCATCAAAATTAAATGAATGGAAAATTCCAAAAAGGAGTTGAATTTGTTTCTATCAATTATTTTTTTGTAATAATCTGTATGGTTATTTTATTTTAAGTATCGTATAGAAATAATGATAGAAAATATTTCGCGATACGAAATATCGTCTTCGTTCTTAATTTCGATAATAATACGAATATCTTTTGCATACATTGTAAACAATTACTCGAGTGCTTTTTGATAACATTTCACTTTGAAGATTGTCCTTTTCTTAGGTTTTAATTCATCTTAATAATATAATTAATTTTTTGTAATTAGAAGACTATCCCCCTAATCCCCCCCTAGCATTTAATTTGTTCTTTTAAAATAATTTGGTTTATTTGTATGAAATAGCAAAAATAATGTTTGTAATATAGGCTACCCTAGAGCTGAAATTCAGTTTTTGACAAAAAGTTTTTTGAAGGCCTAGGGTAAGTTGTAAGGTCCTATATATTTTTGATTCATATTGGTGACACAATATCAGGCATTTTTTTACAGTAAACTAATTTTGGAAAGGTAATTAAACAAAATGACAATTTTTTGTAAAATTTAAAAAAATGAGGTCTAATTTAAAAATTCGTATTACTAAAAGAGTAAATAAATTAAAAATGAATAAAAATTCAAATGACTGTTTGGGTCTAAAAAAAAAAAAAAAAATTATCATTTTTCTTTCTGCAAATCTCAAATAAGTGAAATAAGTAAATTGATAATAAATCAAAGCAATTGATTGCAACATTTGAATTTGATATTTTGAAAATGGAAACTGAGCTTGAATGCTAGAATATGGACTCTTGAAAATAGAAAGTCAAGTTGATTAATTAATTAGAATTAGAAATTACCAATTAGTGTTTTAATGAATTTATTTTAAGTAAAGAGACTGCTAAGACAGAACCTAATATTTCTGATAGTTTTGTGGAAGCCTTAAATAACATAGATCACACTACTAATGTAAAATTACCTACCATGAGTTGTGCAGTATTTGATGGTGATTTGAATAAAATTAGTTTTCAAATTTTTTTAAATCAGTTTATGAATCTGGTTAGAAATCCTCCTTCACTTAATGACTCCCTTATATTCCAATAACTTTCAAGCTTTTTGAGGGACTATCCTTTAAGTATTGTGTCTCATTTATCTATCATACCAGAACATTATAAAGTAGCATTAGAATTGTTAAAAGCTGAATATTTGGATGTAACTACTATAACAAATGACTTGTTTGCCTCTTTGATAACTATTAATATAGAATCCAAATATGATAAAGATTTTTTATCCTTAAAAAAGGCATTGAATAAAATAAGGGCAATTATTTACGATCTTAAAGTGCATAAATTGGATTTTACTATCTCAAAGAGTCCAGGCTGTTGCTTTGTTGTGCACATACTAAGTAGTAAAAAAGCTACCTAAAGTATTTTTGAAAGGACCTCCGATAAGAAAAGTAGGTCATCAAATTAATTCCTGACATAAATGAAGTTACTTATAGAAAATTAATCAGGATACTAATAAAGGTTTAAATATGTACCTAGTTCTTCCTCAGAAAGAAATAGTAGTGACACAACTTAAACCCTTAACAATAAAAACCCATTACAAACTGGTTGACTACGTGGTTCAAAAAAGAAAAAAATCATCACAAATGCTACAGAGTAAAGGGCAGCATTCCTTAGCCAATTTTCAAACCTCGGGTAATAAAGTAAAAGAGGGAGGTTGAAAAAAAGTGTAAATTAGTGTTCTGGGCTACCATTCCTTGTGGGACTATGTCACTGTGGTAACAAACAATTTAGAAAGGTCGTATTTATATAGAGTTAAAGGTTGGGGTTGATGCGAACAAGTGTGCGGGCAATCATCCGCAAGCCCAATGTTTTGAGTATAATATAATAAAAATGAGGTTTCCGTGTAAAATGTGGAAAAGTAGAATTACACATATACAGAAACCAGGGGTGTGTAATGTTAATAAAGGAAATGACGGTGGGTAAAATACAACGAGACCAATCATTGGCATAACTTTCATCAAAGTTTGAGAGAGAATGAATATAATGTCCACCTACCCTTATCTGTGTCTTTAGAATATGGGGTGTTTTGCAATGGTAATGGGGGAGAAAAAACTTTAAGAGTGTTTGGATAGATACAGGTCTAGTAGTAGGTCTTATATTTCAAGAGAAGGCTGCGTGGAGAGGGAGAGCTAAGGGAGACCCTATATAAATTACCGTCTTTCCTATACATACCGAATACCTGAGGTTCAAAACTTTCATTGGCTCTACTATTAATTAAAAAGTTTTCCCAATCAAACCACATTAATTGTGCGTAAGAGTTTTTATTTAACCAATGAATCCAGTTTTTTATTCCTTTTTTCTTATAGATTTGATGAATTAAATATAAAATTAATACAAGTAAACTGGCATCTTCAGATTGTCCTATTAACACCAATATGAACTAATGGTTTTACAAATTTTGCTGATAGTCAATTCTTATTAATTCTACCACATGTAAACTCAGTCATATTAATAGATGTTTTGCTTGGAATAGATATAATAGACTTGTTTGTTTCCATCCTTTCAGACTGTACCTTTTGCAAGTGGCTATTGTATTCATATTGGTAATAATAAATTAATACCAATAGGTAATATTTTTTTATAATTTTTTAAGTAAAGAACAAATTGTACGTTTGGTTGAAAACAGAAAAAGTAATAAAGTTAGTAATTTCATAACTCAGTCAAAAGTTCATATGAGTATATCCTACAAAAAAAATGAAATTCTAAAATGTATTTAATCAGTTAAGGCTGAATACACAAGTGTATTTCGTGTTAGATCCATCCAAAAGTTATTTCAATCTCTATTTGACAGTTTTTGGATTTTCTGATTTCGACAATCGCTTGGAAGATCGTGTTTAGGTCCTGGAATCTTTTAGGTATCATAACATGGACGAAACATTCTGATACTTACTGTAGATACATGTCAGTGCAATTATTTAATCAGATATGATTTTCAAGACAACCATTATCATGTAAGCCTTCCCTTGGTATGAAGACAAAATAGAATTAGTACACCTAAATAATTTTTAAAATATCTTTAAATATAGCTAAAAGAGTGTTTGATAAAAAATTAACTCAAAATAATTTTAATAAATGAATAGCATATAAAGTCTTTTGGAAAAGTCAAGGCTGAATGAATAATACATGGTTGAAAATAGTAAATATAAATTTTAATGATCCTTCGGGAATAATATCTTGTAAATATACCAATCCTCAGTGGTCCTCATCGCCCTCACTAACAAGGCAATCAGAAACAGTAACGCCAAGCTAGGGAAGTGAAGAGCCAGTTTTTTAATTTGGTTCCCCTGTTAAAAGGTAAATAAAACTCTTGCCATCTTTGGATGAGGGCTGCTTACAGTGGTTATGAGTGACCTTTTTATGAATTCCTCCACTTTTAAAGCTCCCTGCTACTTTGTGTTCCAGCGAACGAACCTCGTACTGTTGTGATAATGCGTGTCAAAAGTGGCATTAATTTGAATGATTATACGCTATCGCGTCACAAATACTTTAATAGGTTGCCTTTTTTTGTGGTTTAACAACGGGAAATTAGAAGCTTATAGGTACCCGTAGGGGTTGGGGGATCCTTTAATATTGGTGGTTTCTTCTGTTCTCATTTTATGAGGGTGGCAGTTATAGTGGTATGAAAATATGCGGAGTGCTGTCTAAGCTATTCCAACATGAATAGATGTACTGAAGATAGTGTATCCTCAGGCGGTCTATGTGGACTCATCCTCAAGGTATTTACGAAAGCAGGTGCAGAGGGGAGAAAGTGAAATAGTCAGGTATTTATCATCAAATGTAAGAAACGATGGAGAAGGAGGGATTTTTTGTCCTGAGATTTGGAATAAGCGAAACTCGGAATAGGTTTGGACCGTGTTAAGTATTCAAAGGAAGAAACTCCTTTTGTAGATGTTTCTAGTTGTTGTGAAAGATCTTGGGAATTATAGTTTCAATGTGTGAACTGACGTATGCATAATCAATAAAGTTAGATATCTGGAGAGTAAATTCAACCAAGCGTCCCAATTGTTGTCTGAGATTTCCAAGCTTTTCGATCCTCTTAACTTTGGGCTTCCTATTTTGGTTAGGGGTAAATTGTTGATGAGGCAAGTGTGGCAGCAACAGCAAAAGATAGCTTGGGATGAGAAAGTGCCTGGAGATATACTAAAAGAGTGGTATAAACTACGCAATGATTGTGAAAATCTGGATACGATTGCAATACCTAGGAGGGCTCTTTCTGAAGGGAATAAGTATGGCTTGCATCTTTTTTGTGACAGTTCTGATAGTGTTTATGGATTTGTATGTTATGGAGTGGATGATGATAACAAAAGCTCCTTTATATTTGCTAAAGCCAAGGTAGCTCCTGCCAATAAGCCTAGGGAGTTAAGTATCCCTTCCCTGGAGCTGATGGGGGTTATTTTGGCCTGAAATGCTTACCCAATATTTTGGAAGCATACAGTAATATATATTTTGAATTCATTAATATTGCTGTGGATTCACAAGTAGTTTTGAGCTGGTTAATGACCAGACAAACCAAAGTAAAATCTAAGTTTTTAAAAAATAGAATAAACGAAATGGATGGGTTAATTACTTCCATCTGTAATAAGTACAAAGTAAATGTGTACTATAAATATGTAAATACAGCAGAAAATCCTGGTGATTTTTTCTAGGGGTTTAACTTTTAAAAAGTTTAAAGAAATATTTGCTCTGTGGTATCATGGTCCTGTTTGGTTAACTAATGATTTAGACAATTGGCCCAAGTATCCTATGTTGAGTGTGCCACAAGAGTCTTTACCTCTATTAATGGTAAATGTTAATATATTAGAAAATACATGTATTAGTATTTTAGATTTAAGTAAATATTCATGCTATCGAAAGTCTTAAGAATCACTGCCTGGATTTTTAAATGGCTTAGTAAAATTAAAGTAATTAATTACCAACAAAAATCAGTAAGGTATTGGCTTAAAATAAATCAAATTCAATCCTTTGCTAATGAAATTAAATTTTTGAAAGATTATAAACAAAAAGTAAAAGTAGCTTCCTTGAAAGATTCAGAAATTCCTCCCTTGGTTTTAAACTTAAATCTTTTCCTTGACGAAAAAGGCTATTTAAGAAGCAAGGCAGGATTAATAAGGCTCTTCTCATCAGCTATGAACAAGCTAATCCTATATTAATGGGAAGAAATCATGACTTTACATTGCTATTTATTAAATATGCTCATGAGCAAGTAAAGCATCTTGGCATTGGTACTACTCTTAATTACATCAGAAATCAAGGTGTGTGGATACCTAAGGGTAGAGCTGCTGTAAGATCAGTATTATTGGAATGCATTACATGCAAGAAGTACAATGCTCTTTCTTACAGGTACTCACGTTTTCACTGACATACCTAAAACACACATGAATCTTATAAAACCTTACCAACACACAGGTATTGATTTTACCTCTCATGTATATGTCAAAAACAACACCTCAAAGTTAGAGAAAATGTACATCTTAATTTTCACTTGCTTAAACATCAGAGCTGTACACTTAGAACTAGTACCCTCTATGAACACCTCTGACTTTCTCTTAGCCTTCAAAAGGTTCTGTAATAAATTTAGTATACCATCATACATATATAGTGACAATGCATTATATTTCAATAAAGGGTGCAAAATAATAGAAGAGTCCTTTAATACTGATGCTTTCAAGGAGGAGTTTGATAAAAATCAGATCAAACATGTAAAAATTAACCTCTTCTCTCCATGGCAAGGCAGTTATTGGGAGAGGTTAATAAAAGTAATGAAACAGTGTCTGTAAGCTGTGGGAAAGTAAAGTGACTATTTTGAGCTCTTACCACTCTGCTCCGACATAGAAAATGCCATCAATTCCAGACCTCTAACCTATAGATCTGGTACCTCCGAGTTGGAGGCAATAACGCCCAATTGTTTTTTAAAAGTAATGTTTAACAGTAATTTAATATTTAAAAGTAATTTTGATACAGTAGAATATCAGATGGGCAGTGCACCCAACAAGGAGGTACTGGATTCTACCCTCATAAAGCAAAATGAACTCTATGAAGAGTTCAGGCGTTTGTGGCATGAGGAGTATCTCCTAAGTCTCCGGGAACGGTCTAGACACTTGTTTCAGGGTATTTGGAAAGATAAAGTAAAGGTGGGAGATGTTCTTATAAAAGACAGCAATAAACCACGTCCATTTTGGAAATTGGGCAGAGTGATGGATGTGATAGTAGGTCACGATAATAACATCAGATCAGTAAAATTAAAAACCGGTTCTGGTGAAATAGGGTTGCATTCCATCAGTAACCTTTACCCCCTCGAATTAAATACAGGAGGTGGTAGTTCATCAAATGTAACACCTGTACAGGATGACAACAGCAACAGACCTGGTTCTTCTAATAATAATAATAATAATAATAATAATAATAATAATAATAATAATAATAATAATAATAATAATAATAATAATAATAATAATAATAATAATAATGCCAATAATAAGACTATAGAAAAGCTTCTCTTTAGATAAAAAGAGGCAGTCTATGCAAGCCAATGTTTCTAGTCTATGATAACTTGCATAAATTAGTAAAATTAGGTTTAATGTAATATTAAGTTTGGTTTAGGATGGTAGATTAAAGTTTTTAAATAAAAAGAAAAAAAGTAAAAAAAATTTTGTTTTTAAATGAAGTAAAACCATTAAAAAGGAAACGCAAGCACACAGCTAAAGTAAACTCAAAGGTAGGGTATTGCTTCTTTTGAAGCAATCCTCTGCCCGGAGTGTATGAAAATTTATTTAGAACTATTAAATATTGGTCATTTTATAATTTAGACTACAGTATAAAAATATCAGTATTTATGAGTCATCAATAAAGGCTTAAAAATATCATATCAATGCGCGGGATGGTCACAGCCTTCCCCAAAATCAGTAAAAACTTCAGTAATCTTTCAGTAATTAACTGGTGAACACGTATACGGTTGTCAATATTTAAGTATTCGGGTTCATTAAAGTTGAGATTGATTCTCATTAACTTAATAAAATTGTACGCAGTATTAAGTACAATAAAATTAATATAGACAAACAATAAGTGTCTTAAAGTTTATATCACGGCTTATTACAATAATATTTTATATCAATTGCCTCAGTAAAACTGTTTGGAATTTAAGTTACTCTGTGAAAATTAGTTACATTAAAAGGATTAAAATATCCTTGTTTATGAAAAGGAAACCTTTTCAAACCCTTTTGAATTTTCCTGTCTTTCATTATAATGATAATCGCATTCATTATTAATTGCAAATTACTAAAAGTATATAAAGCGTTTTTAGGGGGTACCTCCGAGGCGCTACGTCTCCAAAATTTTGTCTACAACAAAAAGAAGAACTTTTAAGGTAAATAAAACATATATTTTTTCAAGTATATTTAGTGAAAATAAACTAAAAATAGACTGGTGGCGCAAAGAGCCGCTTCTATCAAAAAATGAAAAGAAATTTTTTTGATAATACATTAGAATCTTTTGCAGTATATATATTGTTATATATATGTTAAAGAGCAGTATATGTTATATATGTTATATATGAAAGTATATATATATATAGTTGTTATATATTGCATAATCGCAATTAATAGGCAAGAAGACCAGAACCAATCTAGAGTGTCCCATTCAACCCATAAAAATTAAGAATTAAGAATAATTTTAAATAATAATTAATGTAATTAATGAATAGTAATTATAATTAAGAAGCCACATGGGCCTACCATAGTTTATCATATATGGTAAACTTTGGGCCTACCTAGACTGTCCCAGTCAACCAACAATAATTTAATAATTAAGAATAATAATTAAAAAGCTGCATTGGTCCCTCTAGAATGTCCCAGTCAATCCATTATAATTAATAAATAAGAATAATAATTCAGAAGCCGCATGGGCCTATCTAGACTGTCCCAGTCAACCCATAATAATTAATAATTAAGCACAACAATCATATTATATGCACACCCCCTAGAATGTCCCATTTAACCCATAATATATAATAATAATACTTAAGAAGCCGCGTGGTCATATTTAGACTGTCCCAGTCAACCAATAAAAATTAATAATTAAGAAGCCGCATTGACCACTCTAGAATGTCCCAGTCAACCCATAATAAATAATTAATAAGAATAATACTTAAGAAGCCGTATGGACCTATCTAGACTGTCTCAGTCAACCAATAATAATATATACAGTATATATAATTAATAATTAAAAATAATAATTAAGAAACCGCATTGGCGCCTTTAGAATGTCCCCGTCAACTCATAATAAATAAGAAAATACTTAAGAAGCCGCATGGTCCTTTTTAGACTGTCCCAGTCAACCAATAAAAAATAATAATTAAGAAGTCGCATTGGTCTCTGGAATGTTCCAGTGTCAACCCATACATAATAAATAGAATAATACTTTAAGCCGCCGCACTGGGCCTATCTAGGCTTCACCCCTATTCTTATCATCAAAAGCCAAAAATCTACCTCCTCGGTCGCTTTACGTTGCGCCCTCTCCAGCATATATATGTCTTTTTCTAATAAGGGTGCTAAAATTGTAGACAATATTCAAATACTGGCCTAACATATCTATTATACGACATTTATACAAAAACAATATATATAATTAATCTGCATCTGGCAATAATTTTAAATTTTTAACCCAAGACCTTATCTCTGGGTTTAAACTTACAATGGAAACAATGAACAGCAACACTAAAGAATGTTACAGACTTACAATGCAATGCCAATAGTTTGTTGAAAATTAAAATAGTATATAGCATAGTATATACAGCAAGGTGCTAGAAGAAGTATATGAGCAGCAGGCAGAGTATATAGTATATATATCTGTTGTAATATATATATATAACTAGTTATTATATGATTATATAACCCTCAAGCAATACATGTATATATATATTAAAAACTTCATAATATATATAGTTTTGTTTTAATTTTTTATTTCTATTGAAGTTAAATCACTTAAATATACAAAAAAATAAAAAAAAAATATATAAAAAAATGAAAAAATCAAAAAAATCATTTATAAAAAAAGAGAATAGAGATAAAATAAGTGAAATTTTTGTAGAACCACCGTTATGCATCAACCCTCGCTTGTACCTATTTTGTTAAACGCCTCCGAATTCCATTTGCTTTCTTACTTAAGCCGGCTACACACATGCGGCGCTCGTCGAGCCCTCGAATCTTTGCGTTTTGCATTTGTTTTTTCCTCGCAAGGCGAGTGCACTCTACACACATTCGGACATTTGACGAATCTCGGGTATCCTGAAGTTCGGAGCGGGAAATTAGAACATTTGTGAACAAATATGAGGCAATTTTTAAAATAATTTGTATTTTTAAATAAAGTTTTATTTTTCTTTTCAGTAATTTCGATAGACATTTATTATCGTTTAATTAAAGAAAATTGTAATTGCGTTGTAAAATATTTTATAAATAAATCATTGTGTTATATTATACATATAGTATAGTTATAGCAGTTATGCCATAGCATAGAAGGCTACGCAGTTGTTACAGTATTAGCTACTGGCTATTGCTGCTGGTTGTTATATATGCTGCTGGCTACTGCTGGGAAGGCTGCTGCTACGCTATATATACATACTATATATTATATTATATTGCGCATATCGTACAGTACAAGATATATCGTACAGCATATATATATATTAGTTGCGTTATTATTATTATTACTACTAAGTATTATATACAAGTTACTATTATTGCTACATACATATAGCAGCGAGCAAATAGCATACATATATGTTGAGCAGCATATGGTTGGTTATTGTTATTTGTTATATAGCATATATATAGATTATTGTTGGTTATATATGTTACATATGTTGGTTATTGGTTGCTATATTCATTCAGCATATACATATATATACTGTTAATCAATAGGTGTATAATATATATATTATTATATATATTAGCAGCATATTAAGTTACTATATATATGTTATTATATATTAGGGTTATTGTTATTAGTTATACATATATATATTATATATATATATATATATATGTTGCTATGTTACTTAGACCGGCAATTAAATACTTTGGGGATTTCAAGTACTTGCAACATTAAATTTCCTATGTTCAGCTCGATCTTCTCAAAGCTATCAATTAACCTTATTCGTACTGCCCTTCATATTATAAGTTATTTACTCTATCAAGTAACCTCAATTTGGGTTTGCCCCTACGATCCCCATCACTTCAGACAAAATACCTTCTTTCCACACATTTCTTCTAGCAACAAAATCTCTTAACCATTTGCATTTCTAATTCTATCCCTTCTCTTTATTACTATTTATCCCACAAATATCTTGTAAGACTTTCATTACAAAACCTAATTTTTTTATTTTATTATTTGAAATTAATGTCATGGTCTCACATCCAACAGAACAGTTTGAACACATTCATTCAAACAATTTCATTTCCTTCTACCTAGATAAATTTCCTTTTATCCACATTTCTCCAAGGATACTTAACACTTTTTGTGTTCTACAACTATGATCAATCTCTTCGATCATCTCTCTGAAAATCCCAATATCCATCCCAAAGTACATAAATACTGAAGTTTCCGCTTGAGTTCTCTCATCTACCTTTATGTTTTCCAACTAAGATTGACCTTAGTCTTCTTTGAGGCTTGTACTAACTTTCATAGCTATACTTTTAGGAAGATTAATGATTATTCCTTTCCTGGAAACTTTCAAATTGCACCAAATAATGTTTTTTTCGATCATATACCAAAAAACAGTATCATCAGCAAATAATAGAAAGTTGTTCTCCCAAATTACTCTAGTAGACACAAATTAACTCCTTTCCAATTACATCCATACTAACTACACTAACCATTGATATTAAATAACCATACAGAGAGCACAACTGTCTCAAACCTGCTCCTGCTTCAAAGAACTCTCCTTCTTACTCTTAATCCTAACGCACAATCCACTGGTCCTATAAAATACTTTAATTGATTTCCAATACTCTCCACAACTTCCATTATTGGTCAATGTCTTATACCTTTCCCAAATATAAGAATAAAAAAAAATAAATTCTTTATTTTTTGAGTATTTTTCAAGACATTCTCGACAATCCCTCTGGTTTCCTCCAACTGCTTTATCTGTAATACGCTTATCTTTTCCTAACACTCTTCCATATACTTTATCAACTACATTGAATAAACTTAATTATTGTTTAACACTTAATATACATCGTATTGATTGGCGTTTTTTGTTCATGTAATAAATAACGCTTTCAAACTTGTGATATTAGATGTGCATTCCGGTTAAGAAGTCTTCAGAACATTTTGGTAATCTTTTTCCCATTTCTTGTTCTGCATTTCAATAAATCAGGATTTGCATAAAAAAAAAAAAAATTATTTTAATTGGTACTTATGGACTTACCCACAATCTTTCTTAATATAAACACTTTAAAATTTTTACCATTGTTTCAGTTTTAAATTTTTAAACAATGCACCTAATTCATTAAAAAAAAAAAAAAAATTGATTTGAAAGTGTAAAAATATGGATTTCTACAAAGTTTTAACATTACTAAAATCGATTATTTATGTATTATAAGAAATCTTAATTATATATTGAAAACTAAAAATACTCATAATAAAATGTCTCATTGGTGAAACAATTTGCTTTAATAGAAAAATAGGGAAACAAATATGGCCCAAGGTTAGAATCCAACGGATACAAATTTTTCCATAATAATATACATATTTTTTTTTTTTACTTTATGAACAGGACCAACCACGGCACACAAGGAAGCTGCCAAACTGGGTTGAATAATCAACTCCCTGGGTATGTCCTGGCTCATACATATTTTAAATGTCATAAAAGAAAATTTGGATGGCGAAATGAATAACTACAACTTTAGGAGTTATTCCAGAATAATAATTTAAAAAACAAAACAAACAAACATTTAAGTAATATAAATAAAAGTTACTGTATATCAAAATATTTTTATTCTGTACTGTATTTTGGAACAAACCTCATTAATAATAATAATAATAATAATAATAATAATAATAATAATAATAATAAAATTCAACAAAATCAAATTATTGAAAAACTCTTAAAAATTATAAAATTTAATAATAATTATTAACAAAGGAAAAGTTTTTTTTTCAACTCCCAACGAATAAAATAAATAGACTATTGTTAAAGTTGCATGCATTCATTTTACTTAAATTCAATAATTTTGTTGGCAAACTGTGGTAACAAATCAACATCACCAATTATACAAAAAAGAATTCATTACAGCATGTCCTCCAGTTATATTGGTTTTAACTAATAAAGTTAAATCTTGTGATATATATATATATATATATATATAATCATGCTACAAGGGGCTGGTTGCTAAGAAGAAGTAGCAGCAAGTGCTAAGGTGCTGGTGCCATATTGTTGGTGCTACTGTTATACATGCTAAGGCTGCTGTTGCTGCTATGCTGTTGTTAATAAAGCTTAAATCTTGGCTGATATTATATATATATATATGTATATATATATATAATCAATCAGCATTGTTTTAACTTATTCAAAACCTTAAAACTTCTCATCATGAGTGGTACTAAAATCAGAATCATCTCTCTCCTTTTCAGTTAATTTGTAGAGCCACCAAGTGACATTATCATATCACATTCTGGAACTCCCATTGCATACAAGTCACTGATATTGGCACATTGATTTCCCCTGTATGAAAAAAGAAAAAATTGTTATTAGAAATAATATAAAAAAAATATAAAAAATTTAACATCACCCAATATATTATGGTTTAATGATACAATTATGTTTTACTTTAACATTAACACCACCAGGGAATGTAACTGACTGTTGGAGCTCTCAGTCAAAATAAAGTGGACTTCTCAGCAGTTGAAAGCTTATAAAGTTATTAAAAATTAAAAGAAAATTTATGTTTAAATATGTACTGCCAGTGCAAGTTTGTCAAAATAGGGTATTTTAACAATATATTTTTAAACATTATACCTATAATATCTTGTATAGATAGATTGAAAAAATTATCTGAACACGAGCCCAGATAATTGCAGTTATCCCTTAACTTATAATTACAATTTAAGACATGTTTACTTTCATTATGGATTACAGGGCACATCCAAAAAGAAATACAGCATCTATAACACTTCAACAGAAGTATTTAAAAAAATTCATCATTCTCTAACTCTTACCTATAGTGACTGTGTGACAGTTGGTTTTCAGAAAGATGAGTTTATAGGTTGTACTTTTATATATCAATGTCCCTTTGTATTTATTGACCAAGGATTTAATTGAACAAATCACCTTCCTACCATTAGCAACTTTCCTACTACACCACGCATCATTCATTCCCTTTTCACCCAACATATAGCCTATATAATTAAACTCAGATGTTTGTTCCAATTGCTCACAATCCAACATGATTTCACACTACAGAATCTCCTCACTCAATACCATCACCTTACACAAATCTACATTTACCATTAAACAAGTTTTACAGGCCCTGCCATATATATATTATCACCTTCCGCTTTCTTCTTTTTGAATATTGTATTTAAGATATATATATATATATATAAGTAAGTGAAGTAGAAGAAGAAGGCAGCAGCAGCTACAGTATGGCTGCTACAGCAGGCAGCATATACAGCAGCAGCAGTATAAGTTGAGCAGCAGTAGCAGTATATATAGCTATATATATATGCTATATGTATATATATATATATATATATATATATATGGTTGTGGCCCACCTGGGCCAAGGGATGAACCCTACATTGACGAGATGCCATAGTGAGGGTCTGTCGCAGTCCTGTGAAGCCCTATTGTGGATTTTTCTGGCTGGGACGAGTTCTGACTTAAGGGTATAATAGGGGTGGTATGGCTCTGCTTTCTTTTCTGACTTGCGTCATATTCTTCTCACTACTTTTCTGTTTTGAGTGCATGTGATGCACCCCAGTCTGGGAACAAAAAGGTGGGTGATATATGCTATGAGCGAGCGTTATATGCTGGTTGCTAAGCGGTTGCTGCGCTGCTGGCGTTGGCTGTTGCTGGCTGGCTGCTACATGCGCATATGAGCAGCGTAGCAAGTGGGCATGCTGGTTGCTGCTACAGCATATACAGCGGCGCCGGCACAAGGCTGCTGGCTGGCTGGTTGCTGGCTGGAGCAGCAAAGGGTATATATATAGCAGCAGCAGCGAAGGTCACAGCAGCCATATATATAAGAGCAGTACATACAGGTAAGAGCAGTATATATATATATATATATTATAAGGTTATATATATATATATATATATATGTTATAAAGAAAGATATATATATATATATAAGTATATATATATATATATAACAATGTAAATAAACCTAAAGAATCTCTCTCTCTCTCTTCTATAGGTTAGCAGCAGCAGCAGCAGCTGGCACTATTTTTGGTTCCAGCTAAGCGCGTTGGCTATGCTATATATATATATATATGTTGTTACAGCAGCAGCTAGCAGCGCTGGCTACATATACATACATTATAAGCAGCAGCTATGCCGCCGGCATATATGCTGGTTGTTGGTATATACATGGTTACAAGCTGTTGTTGTTGTTGCGCTATAGAAAGGTTGCTGGTTAAGGCTACTACATATGGAGGAGCATAAGAGCAGGGTAGCGATATATATATATATATATATGGCGCTATCTATATATATATATATTGTTAGTTGTTATTATGCCATATATATATATATACATATTACATATGTAGTTTAAAGTATTTTCCCATGGCGGAGTTATATATATATATATATATATACAGCAGGTGTTCCTCGCCCGAATTACATTTATTATAATGAGAAATATATTTTATAATACAAATTTCATAGTAACATACCAGTATTTTCAATCCCACCCAATTGGTTTTCTTCATCAATATTGGTATCAACCATTGATAATTTGTTTCTTTGAAATTCCAGTATTCTGAAATAATAAAAAGTATTAGGAATTGAAATGAGTACAGATATATATTAAAATCATTAATATATACAAGGCTGGCTGTTGCTGGCAGCGTTGCTGCAGAGCAGCTAGCATATATATGCTAAGGAGCATGGTTAGCAAAGGCGTTGCTGCTGGTTATATATATATTACACATATATAATTTGATTATGCATTTTTTCAGATAAAAGATGAGAATAAATCAGTGACATGAATTAATCCAACCTACTAAGGCTGCTGAATCTGAAAATATTTGAAAACAATGAAATGAATAATTGGGAGATCCAATGAAAGAATTGTATTTCACCTTTAGAAATCTATCACATGATCAAGAATATAATAAATTTTCATTTTAACATTAACAAAACCAGGGAATATAATTGTTGGAGCTCTCCATTAAAATAAAATGAATTTCTTTGTAGTTCAATCTTATGAAGTTATTAAAAATAAAAGAAAATTTATGGGTTTAAATATGTACTGTGAGTGCAAGATTGTCAAAATATGAAAAAATTCTTTAAAGACTTTGGCCCACTTAATTGATGTTACCCCTTAACTTATAATTACAATTTAAGAAATGTTTTCTTTTATAATTACAAAACAAAAAAATAGTTATAAAACAGCTTCAACTACTTGTTTCTTATTCAAGACTCAGTCATGGTCTATGCATAAAGAATTTTTATAGATTATAAATCATGACTAGGAAATATAGGGCGCTCCCCATAGATTACCTTTGTGTGCCATGCATTTATAGAATGACCAATTTTCAAATGCATGCTGTACACTCCACTATGCCCAAGGGTTATATACAGCAGCATACTATGTTGGCTACAGCAGCAGCACAGTTGGCAGCAGCAGCAGCATATATATATATATATATATATATATATATATAGCATCGGGCGGGGTGTCTTGGACCACTTTAGGTATACCCTCCCGACTTCCCCTAATGCACTTTGAATTTTTATTTTTCTGAAATTCAAGGCCATATAGTAGGTAATAAGCACACAAAAAAAAAATAATAATGTATTCTAATAATAATAGTTTTATTAAAGCTTAAATAAAGCTCATCCGCTCGCCCTTGAGGGTGAATCGACCACCATTAAATAATCGGACCATTCGTTTAAATTCTTTACGTATAAACTAATTATATTTTTTAATTTTTACTTAATATAATAATTGTTTATTATATTAAAATTAGTAATAAGTAATAAAAATGCTCAATAATGATACATAAAATAAGAATAAAAAATGTGGTGGTCCGATTCACCCTCTCCGCTCAAAAATTGACACTTTTGAATTCATATTTTTCATATAAATTTCATTTTTTATTTTTTTACTTTTACTTAATATAAGTAACCATTTATTATATTGTAAATTAATTATACATAATAAAAATGCCAATAATAATACATAAAATACGAAAACAATGGTGGTCCAATTCACCCCATCATCAATTTTTACGCAAGGGTGAACGACCAGTTAGGCCCTGCCGCTACCATTAATGCTGGATCAAAATTTCCTTTCTTGCCAGTTTAAAGCTAACATATTCGAGTGTATACACTAAAAATAGAATTAAAACTATCCACAATTTTTTCATTTTATAACAAAGTTAAAAACCTCACATTTTTTCAAAAGTGAAATTTATTGAAGGCCATTTTATACCCTTAATTTATTATATTTTTTACAATATAAAAACTCTCTAGAATTAAAAGATGATCTAAATAAAACTTGTAGTACTACCGCGTGGCTATTAAATGAGTCGAATTTTTTTTTTTTTATTTTTATTTCTAGAGTGACCTAATCACCCTCTAAAAGAGGGCCCGGTCACCTCGGCTAACGTTAAGATATAGAGAGAGGGAGAGAGAGCAGCAGAGAAAGATATATATATATATATATATATATATATATATATATAGTATAAAGAAAGAGCATATATATATAGTATATATATGAGTATATATTAAAAAAATTCTGATTTAGATCCACTAGGCCTACCTTTGTAATTATGGGGTATATATTTTCATCTGGGCATTAAAAATTTCATTTCTAGCCCCCTTTACTTCTGATCCATGGCCTGGACTGTAACCCACTATCCACGTTTGTGAACACCGTAAATAACACAAATGAAAGGAGTGAATGTTCAGAATTTAACCCCATACATACATTCATTGGATACTTTGGTAATGCACCAAATATATTTTTGTACATGCATGATCCTAACTTAATGAGGTAAGGCTTCAAAATTCTGATAAAAATGGGTAAAGATTGTATCATCAATATTATATATATATAATAAGATATATATATATTATATATATATACATATATTAAGGCTACTATGCAGCAAAGGGCAGTAGCAAGTATATACAGCAGCAGCAGCAGTATATATACATATATTATATATGCCATATACTACATGTTATACATATTGCCATACATATATACAACGTGGAGTTACTACAAAGAAGAGCAGCATAGCTAGCAAGAAGCATGGAAGGTTATTGGTTGCTGGTTGCTATTGGCTGGTTACATGGTTGCTACTGGTGCTGCAAGGGCTACGCTGGCTGCTGCTATGCTGCTGCTGCTGGCGCTGGTAGCAACGGCAGCTGGCTATTGCTGGGCTGGCTGGCTATTGGCTACATACATGGGCTGGCTGGCTGCTACTAGCAGTTGTTGCTAAGGCTACTATTATTACACATACAAGCATACAGTTATATGTCCAGTATTATTGTTGTTACATATATTACTGGTTGGATATATATATATATATATATATATATATATATATATATATATATATATATATATATATATATATATATATATATATATATATATATATTTAAGATTAGCATAGTCTTGATAAAAAATAAATATATTTTTTTCTAATTATTTTTTTTTAATATCTTTTCGTCCCCATGTAAGAGGAGTAAAAAAGCACTGCCAAATCTCTCATATACTCTGTAATTTTTTTTTTTTAAATTTAGTTTTAAACTCATAAGTTTAAGTTATAATAAGTTTGGATCATGTCTTTCATCTACCTCCACCTCTATATACATATGGATTGCATGGCTTCAAACACATTTCATAAGTTAAATAAAAATGTGTAAAAAAAATTGACTCAAGCTTAACTGGAAGCAGATAATCAACATGAGCCATAAATTTTGTTAAGTAGACACAGTAAATCTATGTCTACTTAACAAGACTTGTCATAACCTTACTGATTTATTTTAACGTAAAAAAATATATGAAAAACTGAATAATGTTGATTATGAATATATTGTAATTGTGGCAATTTTTTATCATCCTGTTATAGCAGCGTTGCTTCATATGTAGGCACAGTAAATCTATGTCTACTTGACAAAACTTATCATAACCTTACTGATGTTTTTAACAAAAAATATATGAAAATACTGTATAACATTGCTTATAATATACCGTAATTATAGCAATTTTTTAACATGTTGTGGCAGCATTGCTTCATGCCCATATCAAAACATTGATTATTTTGGTAATTGTTACTCAGAGGGTTGTCAACCCGGATTTTTATGAAAATCACAGGATATACTCTAAAAAAAAAAATAATGAAGAATAGTGAAAACGAAAAGCGTTGCTCTCTTTAGGGAAAAAAGTTACAGCCTCTCAGTTGTAAAAAATCCCATAGGATTTTTTTTTTTTTTTTGGAAATCATAGAATATAGCTACTCTAAAAAAAATAAATGAATAGTGAAAACAAAAATAGACAGTTTCTTTAAGAAAAAAAAGTTACAGCCTCTCAAAGTTTAAAATTTTCCCATAGACTTTCTTATAAAAGAAATTAGTGGGCCTCATGCTCGTTTTAGGGCCATCCTAGTTCAGGTTATAAGATATGAGAGTTCTACATAGATTTTCTCTGTGCATACCTAACAAAACTTATCATAACCAGTCTTAGAGGGCCTGAAATGAGACCAAACTTGGATAGATCAATGTTGAAAAAAGTCTGGGAGTTTAACAACTTTGAGAGGCTGTAATTTTTTTTTTCTAAAGAGAGCGACGATATTCGCTTTCACTATTCTTCAGTATTATTATTTTTTCGAATATAATCCTGTGATTTTCATAAAAATCGCACAACCCCTCTGGGTATAGCCAGCTACCATTATTTTTAGTATTAAAAATAACAATTTTTTAGAGTTCATGCTAAACTCATATATATATATATATATATATTTATTGAGAAGTTAGCAATATATATATATATATATATATATATATATATATATATATATATATATATATATATATATACCGGTATATATACTACACGAAGTTTGGGGTGTATAGGCCTAGAACAGCTATATTAAACTTGATCTTTTGAATTGCAACTAGAACTTTTATTACACATCATTTAAGTTGCAATTAGGCCTAGTTATTAAACTTATCTTACAGCAATTGCTGTCATGCTTTCATATTATAAAAGTACTATAGCCTAAAATATACAGCTAAGCCTAAGTTTTAATTAGGCATAGCTGTTAACACTTTTCAGCAATTGCAGTGATCACTTCACTATAATAGTACTATAGCCTGGTATGTGTATTAAAAGCCCTCCTAGTTGCAACTCAAAGGCTTTGTATAGTATAGGCCTATTCACAAATTGGAAGAATTAAATCCTTTTTTATAATTTATTAAAAAATACTATTTTATAATTTATTAAATATTCTAAACGTTTTCTTTTATCAAGAATTTTTAAAACCTTATATAATAAGTTAGGTCTGCACATAAACATATCTACAGAATTGCACTGCCCAAATGTTATCGAATGTGTGTACGGGGTTAAATTCTCAACATTCGTTCCTTTGACTCGTGTCATTTTACCGACAAGCCACGGAAAACATTGGCCATTTGGCGAGCATAGCCAATGAGCAAAGATTTGCCAAAAATGACCCCTACACACATACGGTGTTTGGCAAAGAATTCGACGAGCGCCGCATGTGTGTAGCCGGCTTTATTCTGATTTTTCAGTGAAATTCTGGTCAATTATATCCAATGGAGACAAAAATATAAATTCCGCTAAAATTAATAAATAGAATATACCGTATAGGAAAAAATATAATAGTTTTTATATCCTAAACTAAACACAAAATAGAAGAGATATATGTGGAAGTATATAATAGTTTTTATAGCCTCCTTCATCCTCCTGCATCAGTATGAGAGGAGCCCAACCACCCAGTGTGGTGTACATTGAAGTCCCCTAAGTTTAACATCATCAGCAGTAAAGGTTTGGGACAGAATCCTGAAAGATTGAAGAGGAACATTTTATTAGATAATATATTATAAAAACTATTATATACTTCCACATATATCTCTTCTATTTTGCTTATTTTAGTATTTAAATAGGATATACGAAGTCTTATGTACTTCCACATAATATTAACATGTGCAATGTTTAGTGGAATTTTATATTTTGTTTATATTGAATATAACCATCCAGAATTTCACTAAAAAATCAGAAAAGGTTCATTATCTAAAAAACGCTCTTAACGATGCTTGTTGTGTTCAATAAAATTAATAATTAAAAATGTAAAGAAAGGGAGGTAAATTTCTTTTCTTTTCAACTATCAACCTATCTTTATTCTCTTTGCCTTATAGCCTACTAATCAATTTACCTACTAAGTTTAATGTAAGTGCTAATTGACTAAAGCCTCCGGCTGAGTTATCTTAGGGCTACAAGAACTTCTCAAAGAGCAAAATCTTTGAAAAACAACAAACTCAAGGTAAGACCAATAGAGACACAATTGTACATATATATATATATATGTTATTTTTTAGTTTTAATAATATTGCATAACTCTCAGTTCAGTTTTAGAGAGGATAGATCTTGTCAGACGATCTTTTGGAATTGATGGAGTATATTAATGGTTGTGTTGACAAAAGGGGAGCTGGTTTATATTACTTATTTACATATTAGCAAAGCATTTAATAAAGTCTCCCATGGATGCTCTTAAAGGCTGATGCACAAATTCTCACACTATGAAACAAAGATGGGCAAAATCGTTCATGACTCAGAACGACGAATCACCAAAAATGACTCAGAACGACGAGTCACCAAAGATGACTCAGAACGACGAGTCACCAAAGATATGCTAAAAACTTAGATCAAGTAATTCGAATCGTTCCTTTTATTTTCAACTAACCTAATTTTAATTAAGCAAATAAATGACAAAATCATATGAAAAGATATTCGCTAGACAATTAAACGAAATGTCACCCAATACTTATTTATTTTATTCGATTGTATGGCAAATCTGGCATCTTTACATGATTTTGTCATTAATTTGTTTAACAATTAAAACTATTCATAAAAGAAACAGGGAATACTAGATCGTTTTTTTTATATATCTTTTGAAACTCTTCGTTCAGTCATGAACGATATTTGAAAGATGGAATAGGTAGAGAGGCTTCTAATTGGATGATAAATTGGATGAGTAACAGAAGAAAACGATTTAGATGAGGGAATAAAAAGGATGATTTCTAATCCTGTTAATGATACTAATTTGACAACTTCTGTTGAGAATCTTGAATGTTGTATGCAAGTTCAGAATGGCTTGGATAAAAACCTTTTGGTTGGGCTGATAAGTAGAAAATGAATTCCCACACCAAAAGTGTAAAGGGTTTTACATTGGTAACTCAAATAAGGATTTTATATGACACACAGAAACGTTTGCAAAAAAAGAAAATAATAATTCGGGGTGTGGTACCATTAGTAGTAATAAGAAAGTATGAGAGCAATGTTTAAGACGTATAGTAACAAAGCTAACAAAATGTTAGGTAACAAATAGCAATGCTGCTGATAAGAGCAAGGGGCAGGCAATGAGGAACTCTAAAAAAGTAATGTTAGGTCGTTCATTGAATATATAAGCGTAAATTTGAAGTACCTAAGAAAAGTTCATAGATGTGCTAAAAGGCAATAAAACGTAAAGTTACAAGGATGATTTGTAGTTGACATTTAAGAAACGGACAAGTTTTTTGTGGTAAGATTTCTTAGAGGGAAAATGATCAAAGTTTATAAAATTTTCTCGTCCTTCGACTCTGTTGAGAAGTCTTTCTCTATATAAGCGTTAATTAATTTGGGTCCAAAAATAATTAGTTTGAATCGCTTGTAAAAATAAAGTATTAAATTAAGTTCCAATTGAGTCATCAGTATCTTCGTTCATATTTATTTTAAATTCTATTTCATTAATCTTTAATTTAGTTACTTTATTAGGAAATTTAATTTGGAAGAATAAAAACATTTAATACAGAATTTTATTAATCCTAATTAGTTAATACAACATTTACAATACCATTTTGCACAATACTAATTCCCTTCCATCTCTAATTCTTCATTATTTACTCTGATGTCTTCTGCAAGCGTCTTTCTCCTTTTATTCAGAACCGAATTGAATCGCACTTAATTATCCAATCCAAAATTCATTCCAATTTCTACTCATAAATTACTTGCTACATTTACACGTCTTTCTGATTTCTTTCTGTTTCATGCGAAGATTTACTTCATTCACAAAAAAAGAGGTAAGAGATTTATTTCAGTTCTCTGATTTTAAATTCGACTGTATCCAATTTTTATCAGGTTAATAAAGTAGTGTAAATGGAGGGGAAGAGAAGGGGGAGGGGAAAGAGATGAATGAGAAAAGATTTTTAGTTTCCATAACATTTCTTTATGAGGGCGTTTTCCTATTTTATATTCGATATTGTGTCAGCTATAGATAAGGAACACTTTGTCATACGTGTCACTGTTGTCAATCATGACCTACATAAATTCTTCCCCTCATTTACTATTTCCAATCAATTTTTATTGCTTTGATTACCGTAATTATTAATTGTTCTTTAGGGACACGAGTAAGCCCGTTACTCAATTGCGGTTCTTCATTAACTATAACTATGTTGTTATAAGATACTTTAAAATTTTATTCCATCTTTTCGGCAATTTATACTCTAGCCGAGTTCGAACTTTGACCTGGAATTCTACAGGATTTTTAGGAACTTCCCAATATCAACCACAACACAGGAATATAGTTAACCATTTTAGTCATCAAATATTTTATTTAACTTTTCCATTTTTCCCCATTCACCATATCATTACATCATCATCATCATCATTATCATCATCATCACTCTGGTCTATGCTGGTATCTCAAGGATGGTAAGAATGATGAGCTTTCAAAATACTCACTTGAAGGTCTCTCCTTGTCTGGTAAAGAGACACTTTTATGCATTTCCATTATGACTATTCTTCCAGATCTATTTCATAATAATCATAATCATCATTCTTGTCTCTAGAATAAGCGTCTCTTTAATTTTCAGTTTGCAATGGAATTTCTTTATGCATTTTTATTTACGTTGATTTCTTTATTTCTTGGGCCAGTTTCATGCTTCTTAAGAATGTGTCTTTTTAAACTTCCTTTGTGATTACATTCATAGCTGCACTCAGAGCATTTAAATAATTTCAAATTGCTGTGAGATAGCAGATGAATTTTTAAGTTACTTTTGCGATTACATTCATAGCTGCAATCAGAACATTTAAATAATTTCGAATTGCTGTGAGTTAGCAGATGACGCCTTAAGTCATTTTTCAAATTACATTCATAGCTGCACTCAGAACATTTAAATAA
>JABUQX010072154.1:22500-51077 GCA_015478945.1 Trachelipus rathkii
ACTACAACATAGTAATGGCAATGAAGCCAGTACAAATACCATACCTAAAAAAAGAAAAAATCATATCAATATACCGGCAAATATATTAACCATCGATTGAAATATTTCTGTCATGAAAACCCAAAAAAAACAGCCCAGGTAATTTCTATTTAGGATGTGAACGATGCCAATACTCTCATTCACCGAAAAAAATAATCTTTAACCGCAATGTTGCAGTATTTATGAGGCAACAATTGAAAGAGAGAGAAGAACTTCAGTTGCAGGGAATTTATAATTTCATCAAAGTATTTTACCAAACATTTCAAAGATGTAAGCCATGGCACTCAATCCCTCATTGTTAAGTATTTGATATGCTGCTTCTTTCATTACTACCTGTAAAGGCTCAGATTCCCTTTTAACCTAATAAGTTTGGACTACATCCACAACTCTGTGATCGCATCAGCTTGTCTCTTGTATAACACTCACATGCTTGGATAACGATACAAAAGTAGGGGGACAGATGTTGTGACATATACGCGCGTGACTGTTTGAAATCGATCTCTAGTATTCCTGTTCCAGAGTATAAAGTGATTTATATTCGTCACCATGAAATAAGAACGTTCGCTGTTTTCAACACGTGTGTACATGTCGACCATGTGCAATTCATTCACAACATGACTCAGACGACCTTTGAGTTGCTGAAAAAAGACAAAGCACAGCTGACCACTCCGGAAGAAACATGCCTTATCCCTTGTTTGGTCTATAGGAACACCAACAAACCCCTGTTACCACTCTGTACCAGCTTTACTTTCGCACTGAACCTCCATGTATAACCGATTTGAGCCACCTGAGCTTCGCCTACCAGTATTTATGATTAGAACAACAACACTTGGCAGAATCTCCCAACCCGGTCGACGATCTTCATAAAGTAGTGATCACGGTGGTTTTTAAAGCGCATTTCCCACCGACCAGAACAAATGGAAGCTAAACCTCAGAGGAATCGGATTGTCTGAACATACGATAGCTCACTACACTATCTGAATGTTAATGGCAAACTAAAATGGGAGAAAATGAACAATGATGCAAGAGATATCTCAATTAAATTGACATCGTTTCTCGCACCAGCAAGCACCGTTGAAGGAGAGTGTCTCACTCGCAAGCAGCAAAAAGTCTACATAATATATTTGCTGAGAGAGAAATCTCGAGGCTTTCAACATTCTTTAAATCTAGCCTGCTGTATGACCACACCTAATCGATCAAAATAATTCCCTTACACCCTATTGAAAACTGATTTATCACCCATTCGATACCCAGTATACTAGTAGTAGCGAAAGTACTTATTATCCTTAAACACTTAAATTCCCTATTAAAGGTATACTGCCAACTATGAAAGACAATGTATACAGAACAATAATTTCACCTTTCTTTTCAATGATGCAGTTACTTTTCACCTTCTCAGTCATCCTGTATTCTTCATCTCTCGGGTTGGATCGGAATTTAATCCCATGGTTGAGAGATGGGAAATTTGGTAGTATGACGCTATTGATATTGAATGGGCGCCGTTCGCCGGGTGTTGTGTGTGTGTGTTAGCCGAATCTGCGATTCTTCAGCTGCGTGACCCTAAGGGGATTCTCCCCGCGCTCAGCACGTGCCCCGCTGGGGACGCACTTTCCTCGCTCACCCCAACCAGATTATCCGTTAAAGAATTTAAGATAGTTATGTATTAGAAGTATTAGATAAAAGGTAATCTCCAGAAGAGGATGGGCTCCAATAGGATAGTATATTGGTATAATAGTATACTTGAGATAAATTAATAGATAAGTTAATAGGTATTATAGTAGATATAATAATTATAGAATATATGATTGAATTATAATTATTTAATAATTATATAATTATTTAGATATATATTTAATATTTAATTATTATTAATTTATATTATTAATTATAAATTAGTTTTAGCTAGTATTATATTAATTTAGATTTAATTCTAGAATATATTTAAGTTTATTATTTATATTATATTTATTAATATATAGAGGATATATATATTATATTAAATTAATATTTATTATTATTGTCACGATGTAGTTCTATTATATATTGATTTATTAACATTTGTTATAAGATTTATACGGAAACAGTAATGAAATAAAAATTATAATAAGCTATGGTTTGAGTTATAGGTTCGCTGTAATAGTATTATTATATTAATTAGATATATTTTTAGATAATATTATAATTAATATGATCTAGCAGTAATATTTCTAGAGTTTATTAAGAATATATAGTACTATTATCATTAAAATAATTTTTAAGTAATTATAATAATATAATATATTATATTATATTAAGTAATATAATATATACTGAAACTCTGAATAAATTACTTTAATTTCTATGGGTAAAATAATTGTAGCATAAAAGTTAATAACGCAGTAGTTAAACTTCTCCCCGGCAGCACAATCATGGCTCGAGCGATCTCTTGTAAAATTCCAGTTCGTAGAAGGTTGAATTGGAGAGCCGATCTTATGTCGGGCATTTCCGTGGAGGCGGTTACGCGACAGAGCGAGGAGTTGGAATGCGGCACAAGGCATTTGTCACCAGCACCGCAACGGGACCGTGCGTGCCGGTGGGTGCCGTGTTTTTAGCAAAAGGGAAATCCCACACAGAGTCTAATATGAACCAACACAGTATGAAATGATAGCTATTATACTCTAAAGGTGTTACGAGCCACCGAGAGGCGTTCCCAAGAAATGGAATGAAATAAGACTCAGGAGAAAAAGGAGAAAGGATATTCACGGATCATGAGAAGGATAGACGTATGGGAAGGAAGAGTCTTGAGACTCAAAGGAGATAGGGATTTTAGGTACCCGTACCGGCTGGAGCCGGTGCCCGGTGCTTGGAGCCGTGCCGCGGCTGGTTTAATAAAAAGCGGTACGGTTTCCAAATCAAAAAAAAAAAAATCAATTTTATTGGTTTTATAACGTGTAAACAAAATTTACGTTAGACATTTCCGTTAACAATTTCAGGTAAATCCTAAATATATTCAGGTTTAATAATTCTAAGAAATTGCTATCGTACCCACCTTCATCGGCTAAATTATAATTTGAATTTATTATGTTGGCAACCATGATGCTATTATCTAGTATCTATTTTGATTTTAAGTCATATTTTTTTACTAAATATTTTGTGTTCATGTTATTATCATCAAAACCCCAATAAATCTCCAGTGTAACAGAAGTAAACAGGGTTAAACAAACTGCCTTCCTTACCTCTATCTTAGCCTGTGTGAGATTTTTATGTAAAATGTATAGAAAAAGTATTTTACAAAATTAATATTTATAGAGAGATCATACACCTGGAGTGATTAAAGTCAACTCCTTATTGATTTTTATAATCTAAGCGAATTTGTTCAATTGTACTATTTAAACCAATCTAATATTACACGGTAAAAATCAATGTTTTAAAACTTATAACACAAAGAATGATCTCTCTCCACATCCCCTTCTTGTATTTGAATATATACGCTTTTTATTTAATTTAAGCATTAATACTTAAACATATGTATCGGTAAATTTTACATACCCATTATTAAAACCAGGTAAATCAGTGTAATAATTAGGAAAAATTAACATATACCACTCCAATCCCTACACTGTTTCCTAGTGTTTGACAAAGTATCACACAAGTGGAATCCTATATGAATTCTCTATTATCGATTCTAATTTATATTTTCACATAGGTATACATATTTTATAATTATAGTAATATGTTGCTACATCATTTTTTTTCTCAACTTACTCATACGCTTTATAATCGAGTAATATACAGTATTAAATTTTCTAATCTCCAATTTCCAGTCCCAAACTCGCACACAGTGACTACCAACGCTAACAAGTCATCTCTATGTATTCAATGAATAAAGCCTATCTTTTTTATATATGATTCAAAGGACAATTTTAATTTTTATTTAAATAAGGAGTATTTTTATATATTTTCATTAGATATTAATAACATACACCCTTAAAGCAAGTTTATAATAATTAGATTATTTAATCTCAACAGCCATCCAACTCACCTTCTACCACCGCCGTCTCCATTACCCTACCCTCTGATCTATACTCGATCTACTGTTTGATGCTATGATTCGTCACACTTCTGAGTATCATTTTGATAAAGGCGAGGTCACAATATACATAAATGATTACACAAAGAATGCTCCTTTACTCATCTAACTGGATCAAACACCCCGAACTACATCCAGTATGCTGCAATCGAATGACAAAGTCTCGTTTTACATTATTAGACATTTTAATTCGCTATATCATATTGAGAGAGTCATCGGTCTCTATGTTGAACTTTATGCATATTGTTACTACATATACATCTATATTAAAGAAAAGCTAGACTGACTAGAGATCAAAACAGAAAATAAATTGTTAAATAAAATATAACAATAAGTTAACTGCAAACCATCACACAAAAAGACAGTTAAAAGTAAAAACTAACATAAGAAGGTTCTGTTTATACATATATACAGTACCAAATATAACCTATTCACTCTAATCTTATTTTTAACAGCATTTGGTGTTGTTTTCTATATCCCTCTCTTATGTTAATTAATATAAATTTATTACATTCCAATTTAAAATTTGCAACAATAATTCATATTACAATGATTATCAAAAAGATAAATAGAATTTTATACTCATAACCCAATTTAACCTCACTAATACACCTATTATCAATATTTATTTTATCAGCTCAGTACTCGAGATATGTTATAAAATACCACTATATACGAGATAAATAATCATAATATCATAAGTTAAAGAATTATTTAGTATATTTATTTATATCTTCTCAATCTCTGATAAAGCTTAAATTTTATGGAATCCATTAATCATACTTAAATCTAATCATTAAAAACAAATCTTTATCTGCATATAAACTCAACAATATATTAGAGGGTGGCGGAACATATAATTCCAATCACCAACGAAAGGATCAATTTAAAACAACAACATCATTGTTCTAAATATCAGAAATTCCCAGACACTCTACGTCATTTATTCAGTATCAATTTCAGAGTTCTATAATCCAGATATCATAAAATCAAGTAATCAAGTTTCCTTAATTAACATCTAATCAAACGGAAATATAATTAATCCTAAAGTAATACATCAATACGTGTTTATATCCCATTAATAAAGCATTAAGGGTCTATTGCATGCACAATGATACTTAAAAATATAAATGATACTAACGATAACATAATAAATAACTATCCTACCATTATTTACCTTATATCGATACGCTCCATTTAAAAATTTTAACTTACCTAGTACTATAGGATATAGAAATCACTAAAGTTACCCTACTATTGGCTTCTACATCACACTAAGGACGTCGGAATATAATAGGAGGTGAACTAACATAGCGGTACGAGATAACCCTCTCAACTCTTAATACCATGCTTAAGTTACACTAAATTTATACAAGTCATATCTTCATTAATTTGTATCTCAAAATAAACCTTGGGACTCTTTGTTATTCTCTTTTATGTTTTGAGTTTGTGTGATTTGCGTAGCAATAAACTTAATGTTAATTACTTACTGGTTAGGCGCCGTCATATATAAATTCTTAATTAGGTGTTATTTATCCAATAGATCAGAAAACCTTCTGCCACCAACCTTATTTTTGTACATGGTTTTAAAACCTTTAGAAAGCTTAGTACCATTAAAGATTTGATGATGCTTTGCACTATCTGTGTTTAATGCTAAAAATAAATCCTCTCCAATAACCAAGTTCTAGAAAGTGATGTATAGAATTATATGCTTAGTTATGTACAAAAAGAAAAGTCGGAGGGGAATTTATACTCCTTAAATAGTGTGTGGTGTTTTTTTATTTTATTATGTAATACAAACTATTGTATTGTCTAACATCTTGGTGGCTAGATTGATTAAAAGATGAACGTGTGGTATAGTGCGTATGTGGTATCTATAGAGTGTTTGGGATCTTTGATCAAGAGTTAGATAGTTTGAAAGTGGAATCGCCGTAGTATCCTTATGCTTTATAGTAGGGATGTGACGGTCGAGTTAATTACCATTATATAATTTATTCTTACTTATTTTAGTGGATCATGCGTTTATAGATGTTGATGTTGGTGCGCACGTAATTATTATTTTATTGATTTACAATAGAACTCATTTGATTATTCAGACTTCCTTTCCAGGTGTGGCCTGAGATGATATCGTCTCCACTCTGGATCTGGGGGTGTCAGACGAAGTAATTTGTCTTTTAGTTATTGACTGAGAGCCGGAACTATGTGTCGTCATAATAATCGTTATTATATTTCGTAGTCAATAATAGATTATGCTTAATATTGCTCATGTTTGTTGTTGGTCAAACATTATTGAGAACTCTATCTCTCTGTGTAAAATATTGTACGGTACGTTAGATCTCAATACAAATTTACTCATGTGAAGTGCAGTGCATAGGAGTTGGGCAATTGGTGTGTAAAGGGGGAGAGCCTTGTTGATGAGGTATTGATATATAACTTAATAATTACTGATTTATCCTATTCATGGCGTTTGGTCTCAACAAATCCGCCTATTATCTCAGGGTAAAACTATTAACCTATAAAAGTAGTATATAATGTACCTAAGACTGCCAAATTAGCTCACAGTGAGCTTATGTAGATATAGTTTCATAATTACCATAGTTATATATTACTATGAAAGTCGTCTAGGTATTATTTTTGGAGGTAAATTAGACAAGTTATTTAAATGATATACTAATTATGATTTAGTGACTATATTATCTTTAATAGATAGCTATAGGATAGGTATGGTAATAATTATATATATGATATTAATCATTTGGTATGAATCTATATCCACTATATACCTCGATTTATCCCCAAATTAGAAACTTCTATTTCCTAATACCTATTGTGGAGGGCCATCCTTCCCAAATTCTATATCTTTATCTCAGTTCAGCCTCACCTCGTTCTGTTAACCACTCGCACACGCACAAAGCTCTACCCAAACCCCCTAAAGTGATCTGATATTGCCAAGATTTAAATATTCTCGCGAATTCTCTGTTACATTAGCATCTTTATTTTACTCTTATTATATAACTTTGTTGTGACAAGAATTGCACCAACCGTGTACTACTTTATCATTCAGGTCAACTATAAAGAGTATTTGTCTCTATACATTATTACACTAATACACAACGATAAATAATGTCTAGTGTAAGGAGTTTACATATGCTTCTCCGTCTTTTTATATTAATTCTATATTATATTAACTTTCACAAGAGGAGAACTATTATATGGTAAGTGATATTTAACCTCCCATTCACGAAGCAGTTAGCGCGCACTTCAAATAAGCCCTAAATATTTTTATGAGCCAGTCTTACCGCCTACGGGTAAAGAATATTACTCACTAGAGATATATTGATAAATTATGTGAATAAGATTTCATATGTTTATATTGAGGTATGTAGAGTTGGTTTATGTGATATATTAAGCCATGATCCCTACAGTAAGGCTATTATAAAGTTTAGCGTACTTTTATTTATATCTCTATAATTAATACTTCATTATAGTGACGGCTTAATATTATTGCTATACATACTAATATAATAACGCCCTCAACCATTTAAATTTCCTTATACATAATAAGTAGACATTTAATATATGGATATTGTTATCAAAATTATTTAAATATTAGTATCATATAGATAAATATATATAAGAATATTTCTCCAAAACAAATAATCCACTAGATAAATTAGAACTTAATGAAGGGTAATAACTGAAGTTAAAAAGTGTAAATAATTATTAATTTCAAAAATAAAATAATTATCTGAATTTTAACTCATAATATGTGTTCAATTTTAATGTAAAATTTGAACAGGGTATTAATATTATTATTATGTTTAATAAGCTGGTAAATACCTCTCAGATAATATGAGATTTATATAATAGTTAGAAAGCAGGTATTATTATATAATAAGTATAAAGTAGTGTGTTTTATATATAATAGTATGATGAGTGAGGGTTAAACATATAAAGGTATAATCATATAATATATGATATAGTAGGTAGTGATATAATATAAGAGAGTGCAGGAGATGTATAGTGATAAGTATATATTAGTAAATACATACGTAATTATTGATAGTTATAATACTCAGTAATATTATAAAATTTACAATAATGTTAAATAGATATACTCTCTCTCTCTATAATATTGAGGAGTATGAGTACTAATATGAATTATAAAAAAATATTGAACTCGGCAGATCACATATGGAAAAGCACCAAATAATCTAAAATGTAAATGGTAATAGGATTGGTGAGATGTGTAAAATTCAATATATGTTAGATTCTAATAAGGGTCTGTTAATATAATCTCAGCTCTCCATTTATTCCATAACTAGTTCTGTACCCAGCATGCTGAATCCCCCTACCAAGCGGTGATAGGAATAAGTAAATATGTATAATGGTGAGAATACGTATTTATCTACACCGTACATGAGGTCGAGTATGATAAACCAAACGATCTCTGAACAGATCCAGCTATGATAGGCAGCTTATTAAAGGCCGTACATAAGGGTATTTGAAAAAAAATAGAGGCATAGATTTATTTCTTCGCGCCTGTAGTACTTTAGTGGCTGGGTCTATGCGATTATTTGGTATTATAATCTCTTGTTCGTTCCATTTACTATTTAATCATATATTAATAAATATAGGATTATATATCTTATCACCTCAAAATGTAAGTTAATTAAAGCTATTTACTGTAATTAATTATAATAGTTGAATTCCTCAGCAACTGAATTATTGTATCAATATATATTTGATAACTATCAATTTAGATTGACTATTTTAATTTCCAGCATCATATCAGTGTATAAAGATTATTTATAAGTTATTAGTTAATTCCAAAAAGATAGCAAAAAATATATATAAAACAGTAATATGACTGAAAAGGAGATGGGTAATGATAGTATATATTAGTATATCATAATATATTATATTATATAACCTATTATAGTATAAAAAAAAATAAACTTAATTAACGTAATAAATTATATTTAATATATTAATATTTATAATAAATATTAATATTAATAAATACTATAAGAATTTACATATAAATACGTACGTTATAGTGATGATACCTCAGCCCACTGGCATCACCCAGCAAGATATTCTTGACCATCTATATAATATAAGTTATAGTCAGATAATTTTATACGGTTATAGAGAGCATGGTAAAAAATCAACACCGGCTGACTTATCCTCAGTGTATATAGCTAGATTTATAAGGGTAAGTAGTATGAATAAGAGGGCTGTTTTTTTTCATTTTAATCCTGACCCTAATTTGTACAGTATTTATATTAAAAATAAAAAATAACTCTACATAACATTGGTAAAAAATATTTATTTTAAAAGAAAGTATTAAATAAATATAGGGTATAATAAATACTTTACTATATAATTAAGAAAATTTAATAATTTTCATAAATTTCTTTTTTACAAGTAATTTATATATAATATATATATATATATATGTATAAATATATTATTATATTTATATAATTATATATTAATAATAATAATTATAATTAATATCTAATATATATATATTATCTATAATATACTTTACATATAAAATTAATATAATGCTAAAATAAAACATATTTTAATTAAATTATATTTAAACCAATATCAATTTTAACAAACACTAATATATTTTACCATAAATTAGAAAGAGAGTTAACAGTAGTTAAAATAATATAAAACATTAAATAATGTATATATTTTGAATACATTTTTGATATTATATTTAATTTATAATTAATATTTTACTAACTTTTTTCAAACATTATTGTTAGTTTCGCCTATTATTTTTATATTTATATAATTATATAAAACTTTCTTTATAATAATTTCTATTTATAATATATATTATTGCTCAATTACTATATTAATATTATATTTTATCTACCCTAATTAATATATATAAAATAGAATTTTATATATATAGTTTATCTAGGTGTGTCTCATATTATATATAGTTAATATAATATTATAATTATCAGCTGACATTCATCATAACATTATTTATTTGGCAAAATAAAGATTGTAAAAGGAATAATACGAATGATATAATTTATAATATAACTATTAGAAAAATTTAATATTTTACTATTTTATCTTGGAGTCAACCCGCTTTTAAATATAATAATACTTTATCTCATTTATTCCTCACATTTTGTTATATGCTAAGTATAGATATTAAAAATTATTGGTTGAGGAATTAATTCTGTTTTATAAACGTTATCTTTATAGAATTATAGGAATAAGGCGTAATTCTCATAGGTATTGATGTGCGTAGGGATTTCAATCTATGATTCTAAGGGGTATATTTTCTATTAAAAATTGCAGGTTATAAAGGTAGTATTATTCTTTTGGTATTATAAAACATGTATATGAAATTACAGGTTTTTAATCGTAAAACATTAGATTAAGTCATCACCCATGACATATTCTTATTTTTCCTTTTAAATCTGCTTAATATTTAACCATGATGGCGTCTTTTATAGGCGTACACTCTTAAATACATTTATAATAATTTTTTTAGTTTTGTTATTAGGCTTGGAAATGGTAGAAAATCCCCAAAGGATGTAGGTTTAAATACGGTTGTTTCATTATTTTTTCTCACCCATAATTCATAAACTTACCAATAAAGGGTTTAGATCCTCTATATTGTTTATATGTTATTATTATTTATAAATAAATAAATGGGGATAGAGTTAAGTGGCTTATACGACTTGGTTTTTTTCTTTCCGCACAGGCTAATAATACTATTGATGATTTTTCTGATTTGTTTTCTGATTATAAAGCTGGAGCTTGGGGTTTTTTTAAAGTATTTCTTAAGCAAGAGAGACAGCTTATCTATAGTGATTACCATATTACAAAAAAGGTTAAAATTTTCAATTTTGGCTCATCTACCGAAAAATTTTTATTACCGCTGTTGGTAATATATATAACAGGGGTGATTGGGTAGCACACTTGAAATAATTAAAAAAAAATAATATTCAATAATTATTTCTTTCTTTTATTTTAATATAAGGAAATGACAACCCCCTTTAACTTACCTAGGGGATTCTTTGTATATTCCCATTGGAGGATCCCAAATGTTCTTGTATTATCTTTGAGTGACATTATAATACTAATTACCTTTGTGGAAAATAGAAATTCTAATATAATTTGAGTTATATTTGAATAAAAAATAATTCTAATTTATTATACCCAAAACCAGAAGATAAAATAAACATTTAGTTTATGGCCACACTCGCTTAAAGAGGGCCAATAAATAACTAAGGTATGCCACTCATTTTTAAAATATATAGGGGAGTTTGTGAGGGTTTTCTTATTATTAATAAATATTTTATTAATGGAGGGGTGTTAAAAGTATTAAAATTATTCTTTAAACCCTCCTCCCCCTATATGACAATAGTTTTTGTACCTTAGGGGGGGTTAATTCAGGTATATGGATAAAAAAAATACATTTGAGTTTTTTCAATACCTTAAAAACCAAAAATATAAAGCTCCGCTTTAATTATATGGACCATTCCCACATTACGTGTTTTTTTATTAATATAAAGAGATTATAAGGAATTACTTCCCGTTCCTACCTCCACATAAAAGTGAATAGGTAATAAAACAATTTTCCTAATGCGATAAATTGGAATTCATCAGCGACTCTAAGATCATTTTTCACGACTAGAATATAATAATTGACAAGTTATTTTTTAACTTAATTAAACTGTAAATATTTAATAATTTAACCCATGATTCTCTCGATTCTTGTATATACTGGAATTACCTTTATTGGTGAAACCTGGTTAAAACGGCGATGTAAATCCGTATTGCGACGCAATCGCAAATACTAGGTTATTTTCCTAAAATTTTATTATGCCTTTAATGTTTTTGCTAACTAATGACGTAGTTATTTGCCCAAAACCCATAACATTTTACCAGTGAATTAATTAAATAAAGGTTCAGATTTATGTTGGAATATATAAATATTATTGAACCTGTGGTATTGAGGTCTATACAACGGCGACGGGCCGGGCCATTATTGATACTTGGTATTATAGAGTACCTAAAAATAGATATTTTATAAGTTTATAAAAAGGTAAGTTGTACAAATAAATCCACATTTTCCTTCAATTCAAGGGTAATTAAAGATGTATAATCTAGTTATAACGGTAATAATGTATGTGGCCATGGATACTTATATTATTTAGTTGGTTTATAATTAGCTTTTGGTGTAATGTTTACAAATGATATATATAGTATTATAAATAAAGGAAATTCTATAAATTATTAAATATTAAATTAAATAATATTTTGATTTACGTATTTTCTCAGATGATATTAATAAACATATTAATAGCTTTATTTAACGTGGGTAATAACAATTTAATGAAATTATAAAAGTAATAATTTTTATATAATTTGTTTATTTTATATTAATAAATACTTAGTTGTATATTATATTAAATTATTATAATATAAATATAAACATTTTTTATATTGTTATGGTTAAGGGAGGCAGAGATGAAATAAACTATATTTTATGTTAATATTTATTTTAATATCATTACATTATATTTACATATCTCATAGCCCACAGTATGTTAAGCCCTAAGACAGGCGACGAGGATTAATATAGTCTACAATAGGAAATCATGAAATAAAACCCTGATGGGTCTCAAATTTTATGTGCGTAAAACAGGTTTATTGTTAGAGGAGTGCATAGGGGCCGGTTTAAAGTGTTGAGGACTATAATCGTTAGTATTTTACTTGAATTAATAATAGACATATAAAATGTGGTAGGATGTAACATAATATTATATATTTTAATGATTAGAATTATATCTTTATTCATTAATCAGATTTTTTTAAAATAAATTAATTTATTGCATTAATATAAGTAAAGAAAATCAACCTCCATTGTCACGCGAAGCAAAATATAACATATTATAATGATATATTTAAACGATATCTTAATAATTATATAAATTATTTAAAACAGTAGAGTGATAAATATAAATCTGATCTTTAGTCCTTCTATATAAATAAATTCCTTTCTCTCTTTCTTTAATATAATATAATAGTATCTTTATTTAAAGGTCAAAATCGCATTCTTCTGATATTGAAATATTATCAATTTATTCAAATGGTTACCATGTATATTATAGGTTATTGTGATACAGCCGGCTCAACTTCTATCATGGTATAATGGTATATAAAATTAGATATATCATGGGAGGGCAACCGTGGAAAACGCACGCCCAATTTTTAACACTAACTTTTATACAATTTTATCTTTTCTTTTATTTGGGTCTGTGTCGAATTCTTCTGTATTTGAAATATTTATATTGCGTTAGGTAATAAGCTAAACGTAGTTGTCATAAAATTATAGAAAGTGATTTATTTGTAGTATTGAGTTTCAGATTAATTATGATTTGCTTCTCGGATGGAAAATTGTGCTCTCGACTCCAAGGATGAGTGAGACGGTGTGGGCCTGCTGTCTGGCGATTGCTCAGTGTGATCTCTAGCTTTACTGTTAAGATAAATTGTTTGAGTCGTAATTATAATTCGCTGTGTGTGAGTGTAAGCTGATAAGTCTGTGTATTGATCAATCTTAGTTGTGAAGTATAATGTAAAATATAAAGGTAGTAATGTGTAAATGACCACAAGTGTGGCACTCAAGTAAGAATAATGATGAGTATAAATATGTTCATATTACTATTTTGTGTTTGTATAAAGATTTAATATGTGACTGTGTGGACGTATGTGAGTTAGTGAGTGTGCAAGATTAAATAAATATATACCAATATGGCCATTCAAGTTGATGAACAGGTATATTAATGAATAATGGTAACTGATGTTAATCTACAGATCAATTTCATCTAACCTGCATGCACGGGTGGGAGTAACACGAAAACCCGTAATCAGACAGACATATTATGAGAGATCAACAACACTTCGTCACAGACCTAAGATAGGAACAACGTCACCTAAATATAGAATTAAAATTTAAAAAGATAAATACCTCTCTCAACACATCAAATATTGTACTATTGAATACTATATTGAACTCATTAAGCAATGAAATAATGGCTATAAATGATAATTAGAAAAAAACAATGTGAAATATTAAAATAATATAACAAGATATAAAAACTTAAAAGAATATAGATATTAATAGACATAAATAATAATATAAAGATGTAAAATAAAATAATTCAATATATAAAATCTCATAATTAAAAAGTATTCCATTCGGTAAAAACTTTTCCAAAAGTTGCATTAATATTCAATTAAATAAAAAAATATAATAAAAATATAAATATATATTTAGATAATATATAAGAAAAGAAGTATAAAAATATATAAACAAAAATGGTTATATTAATAACAACAAAATAAAATTATTATGTAAAACAAAAAAGTACTAAGAATAATAGATTGACAAAATACATTGAAAATAAAACAAAATATTAAATATTAAAGATATTTAAAAAACTCATATTATAATAATAAAAGAAAAGAAACATTAATGTTAATTAATAAATATATAGGTGCAAGTTGTAAAAGAGCAGAGTTAACCAGATCACCTAATTTAATATAGACAGTAAAGACAGATAGATTTAAGTCAGTAATATATAAAAATTAGAAGCTTTCGTCTTTCTAAAAATTTTCCTCTAGATGAGTATAATTTCAATATTGAATAAACGTTAATCTCAACAAGATATATTCTAAAAATCAGGATAAAACAGCCGTCTCAGGTTACCAAATAGCAGAAGTCTCGGAAAAGCTCAAGATAAACAATACCCAGTTCACAACTAAAATAACTACACCCTAGGTGAGTTATAGGTAGATTAAATACACCTCTTATAGTGATTATACTTGATTTAACTGCTTTTAAGGTATGTATTAATTGATGTATAATAGATTATATTATAGAGTGTAATAAAGCAGGTAAAATCATATGTTGAGAGGATTGAAACAGTAAATAGCCTTAAAATCAATTAAACTAGTAAAAGCAGTGTAAAAGTATAAAACAAGAAAGTCAGATTAAGTAATAAGCACTTAGTAAAGCAGATAAATTATATAAGCTAGTAAAGCGTAATAACAATAAGCATCTTATGATCCTTAGATATGTATAGGTAACACCTCTATATTAATTATACTGCTTTACTGCTTTAAGTGATTGTAATTATTAAGTAAATTGTGAGTTAAAGGCAGATAATAAACATATGAGTTTTAAAGCTCAGTACAAGCTGGAATAAGATAACCAGCTCCAGTTACAGAACAGAGTTAAAGCAGTATAAGCAGGAAAACAGAAAGCCTACTAATCCCCCTCCGCTAGGGATTAAAGGTAATGACACTCTCTAATATGACTTTACCATGATACTGCTTTAAGTGATATGTAGATGTTTAATAGTTCTACTTAATAAACATTAACGTACATAATGTCAGTAAAAATAGAAATGAATATATTTTATGTCAGGAACGTACACTAACTGTCTCTCTTTCATACATAACAATTTAATTAAATAATTGTATAAAATCTAAAAAGTCACTGAAGTAAAAGTAATTGAATGACAAAAGAATAGAGTCAATACTGTAGAGTATAAAGTAAGTATGATCGAGGCTGTTTATAGAGAATAAGCCTATAGATCGTAGATTATAGTAAGTAATACGAGTAATTAATTAGGTTCGGTAGCTCTCAAAATTTATATACATCGAAATGATTACATAAAACTATAGAAATAACCATAACTGAATCGATCCACGTAACTCGATACATGAGTTAAGAGTATTCCGAAGTAAAGGAATTCTATTCTTTTGATAAATGTATTAAGTGTATGTAGTAATTAAAAGTCCAGACCTCATGATAAGATAATAAAATGATGATGTGTTTGCATTCTAGCGACTGGGAAGTATGCTGCCTATCGAGGACGCGCCACAGCCGCTGCGTAGGTATCGCGAGATAATAATGCGGCTCTGACAGGCGAAAAGCGTCGAGTCGGGCGGGATACTGCAGTAGATATAATTGCAGCAACTGCTAGGTCGCATACAGACGCGGGCGGGCGGTGGATCGGAGCTGGGCGGACATGGAATGCAGTAACGCGGACATAGTCTCAGCTATCACAGATAGTCGTGGTAGACGTTGGCATTGATCACTCGATCTTTAGAACCAGCGAAGAGTGCGCGTCTTACGAACTCGCTAATAAGACCTCGTGGTGGATATAACTGTGTAATCGGTTATGGCGCGGTGAAGACTCTCCCTCCTTAGTTAAAACTCTGTTCTCTTTGTATTTCGCCATATGGGTAGAGATATGTAGAACCATTCCAAATTGTTGATATTCATGCACCAAAAGAAATTAAACTATTGCCAATCGAAGTATACACGCGATGTGCTCATAAATAGATGTTAACGTGCATAGTACATATGATGACGTTCTATCTACAATGGATGCATCTGCGAATCACTATGACTAGCCTAGTGTAGAAATGATGGAAGATCAATCTGCTCAAGATTGGAACTGATACAAAACTAGCTAGTATCGGAGAGTACTTGCTCTCCTGTCTGTCTCTACCAAGTTCCCAATTACTAACTATATAGAGATTGAAGTAGCCAATGACATATAGGAACCTGATGGTCATCACAACTGGATCTACCCTGCCTATCATACTTAATTTCCAGAGACCGAATATTATCGAGTGTAGCAGTAGTAAATATAAAGATGGGCAATCGTACTGATGATTAGTTTGTGGTGATTAGTATAGTTGCATAAATAGGTTAATTATACTATCTCAAATGTAGTCAAAAATATGGCTAGTAGTAAGTAAGTGTGCTTATAAGTCGCATCTATAGTAGGGTTAATACATGTATATGAAATATACCTACATCTCATAGTTAGAAGCATCCTAGCAACTTGTAATATTTATATACACCATTTCGAATCCTCATACCTTATTACCTATGGGTAGTTATTAACATATAATAGGCTATTCGGGGCCATGAAGAGGCTAGAAAAGGGTTTGAAAATAGTGGCCACTCATATGGCAGTTCATATGTGCACTTCACTATGGCAGACTATTGTTAGGCACATCAACTTTGCGGCACTGAACCCGAGAGTTTGGGATCAAGCGTTCCAACTGTCACTCTATTGGCACTTCACCTCTGTAAGACACTCACATTTAGGCACCTTCCTGTGAGCTCGATACTCACTCATGGCACTTCATCTAATACTTGTCAAATAGAACATACTATTTAAGAACATCCACTTAAGCGTTACTTCTACGTGGATATGGGGAACCATCAAAATTAACTAACATCAAGTTATGCGTGACGTCAAAAATTGGACCACGTGATATATGAGCAAAGGTTAAGGTACGATTAAATAATCATGGTTCAATACAAGGAATCAAGGTACATCTAGGAAAAAATGGTATTAAGTTCCAGTAATGAAGGATGAGGACAAATATAGTTACTAACGTGAGAATGGATACATAAATTTCTGATGGCCCATGGGATAATGCCAAGCGTGTTAGAACATAACCCGAATAAATTCATGGTACAATAAACGAATATAAAAAACAAGAGATAAACGATCAATCAAAAAATAGGAGCTAGGACCGTAAGAAAGCCCAAAATTACCTGTGTGACCAAAAATAGCCCTTAGGAATACCAAATAGGTTGTGAGAAAATTCCGGGCAAAAATAATGACCATGAAGATCCAAAAATTTCCGATGGGCAAAATTATGAACTATGAAGAAGATCAGAAGGGAGTGTGTCGGAAAAATTAACTTAGGGTGGGCTCAAATTAATGTCCTCAATGCGTAAGACATCAAAGTGGTAGCCATAATTAAATAATTACCACGAGATGGCTCAATAATTGGACCCGATGGATATTCAATGCTTAGGTTTAGAGACCCAAGACAAGGATAAAGTGGAACAAATCAAACAGAAAGTGAGGCCGCTGGAATGGTCCTCTCATAAGAGAAAAATTCAGAGTAGACATAATGGCCCTGTGGACATACACATGGCCCTACGGTGGGCAAAGTGTTAAATATTCAATTCTGTAAAAATCAATTGTCCCGATTAGGTTATCGACTAGATAAGGAATGAGTTCAAATGCAATGTGAATGACATCAGAATAGAAAAGATAGGCGTGAATTATCGCCTAAAGGATAGGCCCACTCGAAAATACTCCCGATAAATAATTAGGTGGGCGCAATATAATAGTCTCGGCAGTTGCCGGTGATTCCAGTGAAATCGTTTGCTGACTGACAAAAGCGGTCTGGACCGCATCACCTTAACTGTTCCTCAGAAGGGTGCTTCATATCCATAATTAAGGTATAGCCAGTAAATAGTAGGGTGGCTCATAGAAATTAGGGTGCTAAACCAATGAGTATTTATCAATGTTTCCCTGATGAAGATTCTTCAAAACTCCACTAGTTAGTGCCGTTACTGCTAATAAATTTCAAGTTCTCAGGATTAACTCAATAAATTCATCATAGTACTCAAATAAAATTATAGAATTACTCAAAATGTCATGAATAATACCGTGGTGAGCCTAATAAATATGACACCATATAGATCAAAGCGTATGGTCTCGAAGAAAGAACGAGAATACCCAGAGCTCCAAAAGAGAGTCAAGAGGCCAAGAGAAGGTCAAAGGTCAGGTAAAAAAATCTCTAGTCTACATAAAATAGATCTCAAGCGTAGAAAATGGTCAAGTCACAAAAAATGGTCAATGAGCAGAGATGAATTTGGGCCGAAAAAGTCTCATTGTAAGTCTCTGGCAACGTGGCGTATACGCAATATATATATAACAATTTTCCTTGGAAATATTTCTATATGCTGGAAATCATAAGCATAAAAATTAATATACGCTAATTTTAAGCCCGAAGCCCAATAATTTACATATGGTAGCGGCTGACTGTTGATAATTAGATGGTATTTTAATGAAATTTTATAATTTGTTTTGCTCATATATTTGCCTTCAAATGTTTATATATGTCTAGTGATAAATAATTTCTTGTGTTGGTGTAGTGAGTAATAAGAGTTTTAAGGGAAGTAACTGAAGAACTAATTAATTTATGAAAAACAATCTCAAATAGATACCGATAGTATTGTGTTTAGGTTATGCATGTTTTTAGGAATATAGGTAGTCTGAGTTTGATACGCACCTAGACAGCATTTTATTTGTTATCATGAATATGATAGAAATCACAGCTCTCTGCAACGTCCTAAACTTAGCATGTTGCTATAAGTTCTTTCCTAAGGAATTTTACCGCAGGTTGTATGTATTTATATTATAGTATCAACATGCTAGATCTTATTAAACTTTTACATACATTGTTCATACTGCATCTTGCAGCAAGTTTTTTTTTTATTTATTTTTTTATTATTTAGCTATTTATTTACAATATATATACATACAATAGTATATATATTATGTCTTATTAATATTGAATAATAGAAACAATAAATATAAAATCTAAAACAAATTTAGAGATTTTTAATATATGTAAGACTATTCCACTTGTTTAAAAAATGGTCTATTTTATATGTTGTCGCTTCTATAGAATAATTTTTAAGAATAGGAATTAAGAATTAAATGGATAAGATTGTTAAGGAATAATAGAATAGATATGAATGTATCTGTGAGTACATTAGGGTCTGATTGTATCTATTAATATATATATTAAATAGGTATCAAAATTGGACCAATGTATCGAATATTGATTTTTTACGGCTCGCCACTAGTACCTCTACTTGCTATACCAATAATTATTATAAATAATAAAAAAAAAGTATTAAATAAATAACTTTAGTTTATTATGTGAGTCATAAATTATATTAGAAGCAAGATTAACATTTAACCTATTGAATGTAATGACGTGCAACAATAAAAATATTTGTAACGTAATACTATTATGTGTTTAATAGTTAGCATAAATTATATACTAGTATTAAATTGTGTATCTTATCTAGCTATTACCTTATATGTGTAGATGTTGATATAAGCATATATAATTGGAAAAACATTTTTCTAAACTCTGTTGACATCCTTTTAAACTTTCTCTGACGAAGAAATAAATGATCTGATCCTAACTCCATATCAAATTCTAGAATAAACCATTCCCTCACCTATATAACAATACAAAATTTTAGATCTATCAAATATACCACTCAAAATGGTTAACACCACATGATGATTGAGGATAACAGCTACTGATTTCAGCGATTTTGTTGATCAGTAGCTGATAAGGAGAATGAGGACATGGAGGAGAAGAGTCTCCCCGACATTGGCCAACATTTCCCCGATCCAAAACGTCAACTTACACGTGGACAAACCAAAAAACAGAGAGAAGCACGAATGGAAACATTAAAACCAGAATGCTCAGACTATGACCGGCCCAATTCGCTAGTGAGGCGATTATCGCCAAGCGTTATAACAAATCTCTGTCTATACCGAAAGTACAGAGCTTTAGTAAACAACAACTTACCTCAAAATCTCCCAAAGCATATAATCTACTGTGCATAGATAATTTACACATTAACTAGACATTTGGGTATTCTCAATACCTTTAAATTAAGATCGTTATCTTCTCCGACAAGAAAAGGGAGGAAGGAGGTCTTTCAAATGACTAAATACAGCATGACGTATAGATTATTCTATAACTTATTCGACTACTAATACCTAGCCCTACCTTAATGACGCTAGATCAATCATTACACTAGCAATTACTCACCGACTCATACATTATCTCTGAGGACTCAGTTAATTATAAATATCACATGGCCATTATAATATTTGTTATGCTAGTTACGTATGCTATATAACCACTGATACTAAATACCACATATGTAATAATAAGCTGGTCATATATATAGTGCATATAATTAATTATATTTGTATTATCTATTTTTATTTGTTAGTTATATATTGATATTATTAGATTATATTATTATATTATTCTTTAAATAGTTATATAACATTTTATTAATATTAATTAAAATAATTAAATTATATTGTGATTTCTGTTATATTATATTGATGATGTATGTCACACTCTCTTTTCATTTAAGATTGATAGCTAGCTTAGTAAATAGTTAAAGACGCTTTTAATATATAAGGTTTTTATAGTATATATTAACTATATTTGAATCTTGAATTCTTGTGCTGCTTTTGTACTCAAATATGATTTTAGTTGCTTATAGCTGATATTCAATATTTTACTAATGAAATTATTATTTTAATTTATACTCGGTATTTGCTCAATAAATCTATTTAATCTACTATTAATATTCTCTTATCTATGGAACACGTAATCTCCTAACCATAACATAACAATCACAACCTTTTTCTTCATAAATTTTGTTCTCCTCCGCCATACTCTTAAGGACTAAGACTAACTTCTGAGAGGGATACTAGTGTCATATTTATATTGTAATAAGTCTAATTTTTATTATATGCCCTTGGCTTTAATGAATACAAAGTTGGGCATTTTTATTATCAGTTATTAATTAATATTATATATAATTAATAGGTATATATATATGTATATATTACTATTAGTTATTGCATATTTATTATATTAATTAAAATTAATTATTATTATATATAAAGTATGATAAATCTTATGATCTTGATTACTCACGTATAGAATAATAATTTAGTTTAAATATGAAATATGTAGGTATTGATCACGTGATATTATATATAATATTACGATTATAATTTTCATTTTTATATTTACTGTATTTATAATTTAAAATTTATAATAATATTATATAAACTATTATATTCTAACTTACTATTGAATTATATATGTATTTATGTCTCCAAATATAAAGGAAAGAGTTTAAATTATAAATAAAATCTTTCCATCTTAATAATTTACCATTACTTGACTATTATATATTTAATATATATAAAATATATATATATATATCAAGTATATTATTATGAGCGACAACAATTTTTATTCCATTTTATATTAAATTTCTTTCTCTTTTCTATCTTAAATATTTTACATCATTTTTTAATATTATAATAATAATATTTAGAATATATTATTATATATAAAGATAGAGTAATACTTATTAAATAATAAAAGTAAATTCCGAATATGAATATGAATAATATATATTATATTAATATATATTATATATTATATAATATAGATTAATATGTAATTAATGAATAGAATTAGTTATATATATAATATAGATATGCAGTGTTAATGTTTGTGTGTGACCAGTTAGGTGTAATGTGTATAGTGTGGAATGTATATGAGTGAATGTTTGAGTTGTATACTCTCACTACTAATGTGTAAGTACGTATGTGGTCTAAATCTAGTCAAGTTTGATACAAGTATTTCCTTAGACAAAGATTTGCTCCAAATGCAAATATTATAATCAGTTTAAAAAATTGTGTAAAGTAATATATTATAAAAGCATGCTCTAGTAGTTTAAGATCTATTAACTCTTTGGCTTTTCTGAATAAAGCTAAATTTATACCTTATTATTATATAATACATAACCGTTATCAAAATAAACTCTTTTCATTAGATCTTATTCAAGTCATTTACATCCCTATAATGAATATAATATATAATAAAAATCTTTCTATGAGAAATACATACAAAATGCACTAAATATAGAGAGTAGGTGAGTCTATGCGACAGATATTTTATATTAAATATTTATACCCAGATACTTGTTCTGATCTCAACATTTTCTGTCATAACAACATTCCAGAACTTCAGCATTCACTCATTCCTCCATTTTAGCATTTTATAACTCCAGAATTTTATAATCTGGATAAAAATCTGATAATACTCTCTTCACTCAGATCTTTTCATTCATTCTCAAAATATCTATTCATAGTCATAATAGTCTATACTCGAACTGTATCTCGCGATCGCTGTTCAGTACTTCTTCTTATTTATTATTGTACCTGGAATACATATGATTCGAGTAGCTATATTCGATATTATACTTTTAGAGTAAGAAATATTTACATTTAAAATAGTAATGGTTGTCTAATAATCATTTCAAAAATTTGAAAGATTAAAAATATATATTATCGATGAATTATAATATAAAGCAGATTAAATCCATTATCAAAATATCATTCATTCATAAAACAAGTATATAAAACAGCGACGTATTCATGATTACGGTTTAAAATTAATTCGTTAGTGATGGAGAATTCATCTTTTTATTAAAAATAGTAAATAATATATAATAATATATATATTATATTAATATACTTTAATAATATTATATATATATAATATAAATTACAATTATATATATTTCTGTAATATATACTTATTGTTTTTTGTATGCACTATTCATATATTTATTTTCTTTTAACATAAATGCCTAACTACTTATAATATTTATCTCCACCTAAAATAATCATAGCAACTATATTATTGAAATAAGGTATAAATATTAATAATATAATGATGAGATTATATATATATGGACAGTATATAATATAATAATTAATATATATATATTAGTGTAATAGTGACGCTATGAGAGCTAATATAGGTAGATGAGATGTCATTTATTTTTTCGATTCCCTCTATCTATACCTCTAGTCAAGAATAGATAATGCGAGATCGTTAAGTATGACTTGAGTGATTAAATATACTATTATTATAAATTAAGTAAATCAGTGAGAATATGAGATATATTAAATAAAATGTTTTTGAGGTAATATATTATATTTCATTTTATATGAGTACTATATATATATAATATATATATATATATACTTAATATATGTCAATAAGGTAATGAGTATGGTTAATATATATATATATATATATTAATGTATATATATATATATACTACTATTTAATATATATATAATTTAGTGATTACTTAATGTTTACAACGTATGATGGGGTATTATTCACAGTAATAATACTGTGAGTATAGTATGTAAGTTTTAGTTCCTACTTCTAGCCCAATATTATTATATTTAGGTTATTTACATATAGTACCTATATCAATTATCAATAGACTTTATATTTTATTATATACCGTAATTTATATTTATATATACATTTAAATCACATATGTATATATATATTATATAAGTATATATATATATATATAATATATATATATATATATTTATATATATATATACGATATATAATATATATATATATATATATACTATATATATATTATATATATATATGATATTATATACTATATATATTATTTCGAGTTTTTAGCCGACAGTGTGCGTGAATCTATAGATTGATGAGCCCAAATTGTGGATAGCGTACTGATTTCTCACGTTGGATTTGATCCAGCACGAGGTAAACGACACGGGGAGGCAAAATCGGCTCGCACTAATCAAAAGGTAGCCACCCCCCTGATTAATTGAAAAAGACCTAACCTCTTTTCCCCAACTCGATCTTAATGAAAGAGATTTCATAATGTATTATATACTTTTACACTCCATTCTTGCTGTATTTAATTTTTTCTGTCTTTTTTGTTGAGAGTCTGTTTCTCTTTTTCATTCATATATTGCCAGCCCAGCATTTGCTAAAGATGATACCTTCTCTCTACTTTGAGAAACCATCATGAGTTTATTGAAATGAGGGGACAGCCCAAGTATTTCCTTGCAAGTTTACTCAAGCCGTGGGTAAACATTTTGGCTTAATTCTAGCATTACTCTGACTACTCATCACGACTTGGAAACTTGTTAGTTTTTCTTGGTATAGTTTTCTCATAAAGAAAAAGATAAATTTACACTTGATCTTTTCAGGTAATTGCGTGTATTTCTTATTACACTGGACTGTAAAATTCTTCCAGTGAATCTGTTAGTTGATATTACATGTAGATCGAATATTGTACTGCTCACTCTGGACTTCATGATAGAATTTTTCTTTATATTTTTATTTTTCATTTAATGGGTGCTTGAGCGTAATTAATATGAATCTTGTTCGATGTAATTTGTAAAGTGTGATTCTATATCAACAGTGGCTCTGAGACAATAATAATGATGTAACTGATATTACTCGTTCTAATAAACAGTTAAAAAAATAAACTATGCCTTATATAACGATGGATCTAAGCATAGGATATTGCTAAATAGTATATGTAAGGTTCATAATATAATTTCCACACTGAAACACATATAGCTGATATTTTTTCTAGCTTCTGTTTTATTCATACTTTTTCTATTTCATATAATTGTTGTAAACCTAGTATCATCATTTTCATTTATAGATGGTATTTATAATAATAGCAAAACTGTAATACTTTTTTAGCTGATTTAAGTATTAATTGTGTATATATTATTCATCTCTCTCTCGTGAGTACAGTAAGTCTATTAGATAAGGCTCGTCTTGATATATATTTTATTATTTATTATTTTAGGTATATTTATCTATATCAAATGGATCTTCTAATTAGTATTATTGAAAGTATGCTCATGATATAATAATATTATAATATGTATATTATATATATTGATGTCATTATTACACAATATAGGAAGAATGTTTATAACTCAATTTGTGAATTATTATATTAAACTGGTATATATCATACATATATAGTCATAAGTAAGGTTTCTTATTATATATATATTGTAACTAATTACTACTATATTTTTATTCCATATCATATAATGAAGTAGTACTATTCACTATTATACGATATTGTAGATAACGTTTTAGTAATTTACAGTTACGAATATGGAATATCAATTGACGGTTTATATATATATGTATTAAGCCTCTTTACTCTAACTACTCATTCTTTAGTATGCCTTTCAAGACTGTGTTAGATTTCATCATATATTAATATAGTTGACTGCTCATTATTCTTATCAAATCAATATCAGATCACAATATAAATAATATATCTCGCTAGCATACATACTCACTGATACAGTATAAGGTCATAGCTCGCATGAAATTATTAGCGAATATTATAATAAATATAAATGGAGAGAAGATGGAGGTGATGCTGATAAGTAATTTAAATATTAGCGATTACCTGCATTCAACTTTAAAATAATATATAATATTATAATATAAATACAACTATACCATTATTATAAATATAATTAATAAAATTTATATATAGCTTGATTATAGAGTAAAGTCTGTATATAATTAATGATAGTAAATATACTCGATAAAATAAATATCATACGTGATTTTATTTTCTACAAAATATATATTATAATATTAATTATGTATTGTATTTATTCGAAATTTAAGATGTAAATAAAATAAGGTTATATAAAGTATTATTATTTGTGTATATGCGTCTTATCAATTTAAAGCTAAGCCTATCTCATAATGTAACAATATGGTTACATGTGACAAAATGATGGTGTGGTTAAAGTACTACATGTAACTGCATATAGTAATCAGTACGAATAAGTTAGTTCTCGCACAATGAATAGTCATGTTTCTCGATAGTTTTATAAATTCTCTAGTATCTCTCATTATACTACTGCTCTCTACACCTCTCTATACTCTACTTAAACTCTATCATCTCTCTCTTCTCTCTCTCTCTCATCTTCTCAACTCATACTCTCTCTATCTCTCTCTCTCTGCTCTCTCCTCCTATCACATTATCTCACTCTCTCTCTATCTCTATATATATATTTATATAAAGTTAATATTTATATATATTAATATATATATATATAATATTACATTATATATATATATAATATTATATTTTATATATATATATTATTAAGTATATATATATATATATACTATTAATATATAAATATATATATAATATAGTAGATGTGACATCTTTCTTTCCCAGCATTATGATAGTTATGAGATAGATATATTTGATTATATCATCCACAGTTTGACAAGTAGTTGATTCGTCATCCAAGATTTGCTGTAGGTCAATCAGCATTTTACTGGTTTTTAATGTATTCATTCCGTCTTTACTCATTTTCGTTCATGAGTCTCTCATGAGAAAATAAATTAGTACGAAAGGTTAGATCTCGGCATGTGTAATTGGATAACCGTTATTAGCATTGCAAAGTAGAAGTCGTAATGTGTTTAATACGTACGTATCTATTAGATACCGATGCCCAGAATGGGTCTAAATCTCCGATTTGTAATTAACAGTGCTTATTGATCAAACAAATCCTGATGTCGTATCTGCTAAATATTACATCCATCACCTATATAGCTTTGGCGCAAGTGTGGTTTTTACTAGGCGCCTATTATCTAACTCTTTTGTTTCGAGCATACGAAGAGGCGCACCTTTTAAAAAGCATAGTATGTTATATCATTAGATTAACTAGCGTTATTTTATTCAGACAATGTATTTCTGTAGCGATCATATGTGTGATGTCATATTCCTTTTTATCTAAATAGATATTCTTTATTAATAAACTATATAATTTAATAGTGTAATATTTTATTATTATTATATGAACTACAATTATTTTGACATATATAAATAAAAATATATAAAGAATTTAATAGATAATCAATATATATTGGATAAATTTGCAAAAGTCGATCGTTTCTATAATGTTAACTGTATGTGCATTAAGCTATACGAAGCAGCCAAAGTAAGATTATAGTGAAGTACGCTCACATATCATGATATATATTATATGAATATATATTAATAGTTATAATAATTATATAATATTAATATAATATTTAATATATATATATTAATCAATTAATAATATATATTATATATAATAATTAATATATCATATATATTATTAATAATATATTATATTATAATTTAATAATATATATATATATATATTATAAAATATATATATATTTATTCTGTATATACATTTATATATATATATTTGAAACTCATATATATTAATTTATATTAATCAGTTCATTTATATTTCATGATGAGTAACTAATTATATTTATATATATTAATATTAATATATATTATTAATTATTAATACTTAGTATATAATTAATATAATTAATATTTATAATCTAAATATATATATATATATAATAATATATAATTATTATATAATATATATATATTAATAATCAATTTATTTTATACTAAATATATATTATATATATATATATATATATATTTAATTTTATATATAATTATTAATATATTTAAATATAATTAATATTTATTAATATATATATAATAGTAATTAATATTATAATATTATATAAATAATATATTAATATTAATAATATATTAATAATATTATTAATATATTATTAATATATTATTAATATATATATTAATAATTATATATTATATATTATATATATATATATATAATATTAATTATAATATTACTTTTCATTTTATACTATTACTGAGACTACTGATATTTTGTCATAAGAATTGTTAATGGTGAAGTAAAGGTGATATTATATAATTAACTACGTACTATTACGTATAACGAGTAATAGCTCGGATAATATTAGTAAATAGATA
>JABUQX010072155.1:12500-34849 GCA_015478945.1 Trachelipus rathkii
GGAAGCCGGAACCGGCAGAGCCGAAACCTGGGTATGAATTTTTTTCAAAAAATATTTTTTTAGGTTTGAAAAATGTTAAGCCAGAAGACTCACTGAAGCCAATTTTCAAAATAGTGACAGAAACCTTAGTCAGGTCCGGATCCGGATTCGGAGACGGATCTTGGGTATAAATTTTCTTCAGAAGGAAATAATTTTCTTAGTGATGAAAAATTTTTGCCAGAAAGACTTGTTGAACAATTTTCAAATAGTGCAAGACATCCTAAATCGGACCGGATTTGGCAGTCGGAGCCGGCAGCCGAAGCCGAGCATTCAAAGATTCGAGAGATGGACAGTCGGAGCCAGAGTATGATTTTTCGAAAAAATTTTTTAGGTGAAAATCTTTATTGATAAGAAGGACGTGCTGAACAAACTTCCAGAATAGGTTCAAAAACCTTGAGTCGGATGCCGGATCCGGGAGCCGGAACCCGGAGCCGGAGCACGGCAAGATCCTGGGTATTGAATTTATTTAAAAAACATTTTTTAGGTGAAAACTTTATTGCTAGAAGACGTACTGAACAATTTTCAAATAGTTCACAAACCTTAGTCAGAATCCGGGAAAGCCGAAAGTGAAAGTCGGAGCCTGGCAGTAGGAGCCGAAGCTGGTAAGTCGCGAGCCGGAGGTCCGGGCAGCCGCGAGCCGAGAGCCTGGGTATTGAATTTTTTTCAAAAAATATTTTTATAGGTGAAAAATTTTAATGCCAGAAAAACGTAACGGAACAAATTTTCGAAATAGGTTGCAGAAAGCCTTAGTCGGGTTCGGAATTCGCGGATCCAGATTCGGAGCCTTATCCTTAGTATTAAATTTTTTCAAAAAATATAATTTTCTTAGATGAATAATTTATTTAGAAGACTTGCTGAACAAATTTTCAAATAGAGCAGAATCCTTAATCGGATCCGGATTATCGGAGCCGGAGTCGAAGTGAGAGCCGAAGTAGTATGATTTTTTTTCGAAAAAATTTTTTTTTGTGAAAAATTATTGATAGAAGAAGTGCTGAACAATTTCAAATTAGTGCAGAAACCTTAGTCAGATCCGGAAGCCGAACTCAGACAGCCGGAATTATAACTAGAGGCCGGAGCCGGAGCCGGCATTCCTGGGCTATTAATATTCTTTCACAAAAAATATCTTTTTAGGCGAAAAAGTATTGCCAGAAAGACATGTGAACTAATTTTCAAATAGTTGAAAAACCTTAGTCGGATCCGGAGCCGAACACGGAGCCGGGTCTCTAGGGTAATGAATTTTTTTTAAGAATTATTTTTTTAGGTGAAAAATTATTGAAAGAAGATGTGCTGAACAATTTTTTCAAATAGTGAAGGAACCTTTGATGGATCCGGATCCGGAGCAGGATCCGGAGTCGGATCCGGAGCCGGATCTTGCTTATAAATATTTTTCAAGAAATATTTTTTAGTTGAAAAATGTATTGCCAGAAGACTGGCTGACCAATTTTCAAATAGTTCAAAAACCTTAGTCGGATCCGAATCTGGAGTCGGATCCGGAGCCGGAGTTAGAGCCGGATTCCTGTTTATAAATTTTTTCAAGAAATATATTTTTTAGATGAAAAAATTTATTGCCGGAAGACGTGTTGAACACAAGTTTCAAATAGTGCAGAAACCTTAGTTAGGTCCGGATCCGGATTCGGAAACGGAGCCGGATTCTGGTTATAATTTTGTTCCTATACAATTATTATTTTTTTTGAAAAGTTGATTGCCAGAAGACGTCGCATAAACAAATTTTCAAATAGTTGCAGAAAAACCTTTAGTTTCAGGATCCAGCTCCGATCTGAGCCGCAACCCGGAGTATGAAAACGGAATCGGATTCTGGGGCATGACAATTTTTTTTCAAAAAAAATATTTTTCGAACGTTGAAAATTTATTGCCAGAAAACGTACTGAACAATTCTAAAACAGTGCAGAAACTATAGTCGAGAGTTGGAGCCGCAGCCGAGAAGAAAAAATTAATTATTGTTTTTTCTTTTGGGTTGGGTAAAAGAAATATATTCCAAAAGGCTTGAATTGATTCAATTTGAAAAAGAATATATATATATATAATATATATATAATATATATATTATACTATATCATATATATATATATATTATATATATATATATATATTATATATATATATATATATATATATAATATATATATTACATATATATACACAATACACTGACATAATGTTCAAATGGGTGAGGTAGCAAGGGATGGTGTTAGAGTAATGGAGAATGAAAGAGAGTGGAGGATGCCCTACCTATTATATGCGGATGATTTAGTTTAGTGTGGCGAATCTTAAATACCTTTGAGGGGATTAGTAGAGAGAGATTTGGCAGGTGTGTTAAAAGGGAACGGGGTTTGAAAGTTAAACGTTAGAATAGAGTAAGATTATGGTTCTGAGTGAGGAATGGTTTGGAACCCCTTCTGGGGTTACACGGCATTCTTCAGGGGTGCCATGCGGGTAACAGACCAAACCGACCAAGGTCAAGGTACGCCAACAGACGCACAACATGCCTCTTACGAAAACAAGAATTTGCAACAAGACGGAAAAAAAAATTCATGCCCGAGTCCCTATCGTCCGCCCCGCACAGGACATCCGACCCAACTGATCGAACTACCCAGAGCACCAGCGTCTGTGCTCGCCTCACCCCAGAACTATAAATTCATTCCTCCCTATAATTAAGACAGAAAGAGACTGCCTCTGAAATTGCCACAATAACCCGTCTGCATCCCCTAATCCCCACGCCTCACTACCCATATATGGTGAAAATTACTGATTTCACGATAGCTGAGCATTGCTCGGTGTATTCTAGTCCTGATAGCTAAGTCTTGTCCTAGAAGTGCGTCGGCATCCTCATACTCCAAATAATATCAGCTGTGCGTGATCCCCTATGATAACTCTGATCTAGATGCTTCCCATCACCTTATCAACTCACCGTAGTGACTCAAAATAAAGAGTGCAAAATGGTTCTAACTCCTGATGTGAATCAGTTTGGGAGACCCAATAACTCTGCTGTGGAACAGATCCCTGTTCCTCTACACAAGAGCCACATTCCCCTAGATGGTCTTTCGGCCCAATGAGAAAGTGTCTCCTGGCGGGTCCCTTGCCAAGACTCCTTATCATCACGTAGCGCGTAAAGTCCGACAGTGTAAAATGACCCGGACGAACCTCGGGTCGCTACCCTATTTACTCGTGTCCTTTATATATACAGAATTTACCCCTAGACTCCTTCGTCTGGTGGGTGTTCTAAAAATTAGTGTTATTTCCATAGCTCACGTGTACCAAACTGGAGAGGAAAAATGATCCAATTATCCAATCTTTTACTTCGCGACCACTACCAGAGGGTATCGTACCCTTGAATCCATCGGCCCCGACTATGCTTAATGCTAACTCGGTGTCCTGCACCTATGTCCTTGTATAACATTAACCCTTGTTAAATGTCATGATGGAGATTGTGGAGCCCCATTCTATTCTTTACCTTCATACATTGGATGGAAAATAATGAGTCCGAATCCACCGCTCCTCTCAGCCACAATAAAAGTACAGGCATCCTTCAAAATGTGAAAAATGAGTTTTTTCTAATTAATAATTCCTTTCTTTCTGGTCTTCCCCTCTGCTGTATGTATGCGATCCCTGCCTTTGAATACTAATTCTTACAAGAATACTTATTTAAATCTGACAACAAAACCAAGAGTCCTCCACCGGTGATTGCCTCTAGCAGGATCTTCCTAACACGTTGAACTTGCTCGAGTCGGCTAGGCCCTTACCCAAAATCAATACCCCCATATCTTCTTCGGAGAGGTTGGCTTCCCCTTCCTGAAGAATAAGTCTTGCATGTGTATAGCGAGGTTTTGAGCAAAAGCAGAGACCTGGAATCATAGATAGTTCAAAAAGAGTCCCCAACTGACCCCGACCATGTGACAGCCAATAATTTCCTGCTGGTTTGAGATAATATCTCATACAATAAAACCAATCTTCATAGAGTACAAGAAAGTTTACCTAAAGAAACACTAGGTCAGATGTCCTTTCATTCTTCTGGCGCTACAAGTAGTTCCACCTTCTGTAACTCATCAAGCTCTGCAAGCTCAAAAAAACAAGAGCAAAACCAGGCACCTCCTGGTACCACCCTTATTACTTCCGTAGACCTTGGTAGGGGCCTCTAGATTTTAGTGACATCCCGGAACTTCGTCCTCTTGTTTCCCGTCTTGACCCACGAGACCATGGAATCCCAGCCTCCAAAAAGGATGTTTGTTCCTTTTACCCACCACCCGGTGGAAAAACCAAGTTGAATCTTGGAAGCCTCTTATCTTACAGCTCAAAAATGTCCGCCCAAAGAACACGACGATGTCGCTCTACGTGCTCTTTCTTAATAATAAATCTAAACCGGTCATCATCTTGGATATGGTAGGATCTACACATAGTGCTGCGCGGCTTTGCTCGTTGTTTGCAAATATAACTCCCGTCACCCTCGACAATACTATAAAGAAAATAGCATCCCGGTACAATAACATCGTTGTGATAGTCAACCAAATCATACAGCCAAACCATTACCTAGCTCTTATGGTGTGTGCTCTTCTATACACCACCCCGCCCCTTCGTAGTAATTGAACGAACTTATAAGGCTCATTATTTTCAAGTATTTCGTCTCTCCTGGTTACTTATGTACCAAGTGAGAGCAGACCTGCACCCACCGCCCCCCACTTACCAACATAATACCTCTTCGGCATACGCAATCCATGAAACGCTCTCGAACTTGTCCACATACTCACTACTGCTGATGACATCAGTCTCCTGGCGAAGAATAGCCTATACTCTCACTGCCTTCTTTCATCATGATACCTCTTTTTATTAAACTGACGAAAGCCTAAACCTTTACATTCTGTCACAATCTCTACTCCTGTCTGTGCTGATTTTTTCTCCTGTCAGAGCCTATATATCGTCTATCTCCATCGAGAGCACATCGGATCTGTGTGAATGATACATATGAATTAATGCGATTTCCTGACTAGCCGCGCTCGAGTCTTCCCTAGTTATTTTTGTGATATCTTTTCTCTAAGAGACTATGATCATCTACTGGATCCATAAATTCTGGGGGCCTTTCTACTATGCCATATCTCGATACACCACTATGTCTCCCACAAAATAAATAAGATTGCCTATCGTCCCCGCGCACTGGATAACAGTGTGTTACATTGTTTCACCTGGTGCTGTGCGAGAAACCATCGTCTAACGCTGTTCTGTTGAACCTAGTAGCGTTATGCTAAGTGTCTTTAATAAACTCCATTATGATTCCAGAGAGAGAGACAATCTATCCACATATTCACCACCTTGCTTGTGCGGACCCTGCAATCTCTGTTTAATATCCTCGCATCCTCCTCTGGAATGTCGACTGGTTACCATTTTTTAAGCCCGAAACTCTAGCACTTTTAGAATCTTAATTGGCTCATATAATCACTCACGGTAGAAAATGCTAGTAGAAGTCCTTACTATTACTCTTCTTAAATTACATTCTAATAAATATATCCTTTGACTCAAAGTCCTAAACAGGATATATAATATATATTACCACCCTCAATGACACTAGCTAAGAATGTTTATTCTGAAAAGGTATTTGTACCATTGAACTCACATCTGCTTTCTGTATACTTTGTTTATGCGCCTATCAGTCTATATGCATAGACGAAAGTGTCCCATCCTTCTTTTTTATTCTTATCTAGGTAATTTATTAATAGTTGGTTATTGGAGATGTTTTACCTTCTTTAAATAGATTTGAGGTTTCCATATCTTTGAGGGTGAAGTAAGTGTCATGAAGTTCTGATAGATACTCATGGCATGCTATATTGTATCACAACCTAATCCAAAATTTACAGCGAAGGCAGAAATAAGTGTCCAGGCTAAAATAAAGGGAGGAAAAAACTATCGTTTTCTCAAAAAGAAGATCTGAGTGATAGAAAACGTTGTGTATGATTCTCAGCTTTAAAAGTAGCCTTGAGTCATTACAAATTGTGATTGCCGACTATTTATTTAAAGGATTATTTAACTAATATATAAGTTGTTCATTATCTAAGTACTTTCCAAGGAATTTTATTACGAGCGTGAATATTATCCAGCTATTTATAAAGATCAAATTATCCCATAAAAAAATTGGTTATGTATATAGTTATATAATAAACTCTAGGTGTTTAACGATAAGTTAATAAATTCTAAAGTATAGGAATAGATTTCATGATTTGCTGTGTTGATAATTTTTTGAACGAAATCAGTCATATTAGTTTATTAATAAAATATAGATAACAATAATTTAAAGGTCTGATAAAATTGAGTTGGAAATTAGATACCGTAAATAATAATAGGAGATACATTGTTAAGACATACGAGGATATAATTACCCTAAAATATAAGAATATAGTAAATATTTTATTATATTATAATTGGGTAATACCTTTTTGTTTAAAAGGACTCAATGAAAATGATTATATATTAATAAGATAAATAGTCAATGATATAATGAAGTTTTAGAAGTTATAAGATAATGAAATACATATAGTAAATTCTAATAGGAAAAGATAGCCCAAAAGGATATTAAAAAGGAGGAATCGTTATATATAAATATATAAATTAATGTATGTGTGTTGTTAGTGAGTGTGTTGTAGTTGATCCAATGTGTGATAGTATATAATATATTATGTGAGATACTTAGCCCCGTGTTAGGTAATTGATATACGTTCAATAAATTTTATAAATAAACGCTAACATATAGTATAATAAGGAGGATACATTTAATGATAGTGTTTTGTCTATGATTTAGAAGAGGCCCGATCTGTAGGAAAAAAGGGCGACATGAACAAAAAACCATATTCCAAAGGTTAATCCCAAGTTTGCCGGGTAAATTTGTACCCGATTATTATATAGTGCTTAATAGCATTTCAAAAATATCATTTTATTCTAATTCATTAACTTATTATTGAATGATTTATAAATATAAATATTAAATATTTTCATAATTTTTTAAGTATATTTTTATGATCAGCAACTGAAATATATTCAATATATTTTATTATTGATTTCGGTTATCAGAAATATGATTACAAAAGTACCTACGGATCCCTTATTCCCTTAAGATAAAATATTGCCCTCACGTAACCCGTAATAAATGAGCAGTTAGTATACAATAACAAAACGTATAGTAGAGAAATTGTTGTGTTTCGTAGGATTATGCCCAGTCTAAAAATTTGTTAGTTTGGTAGATAATCAGCCCTCAGTGCCCTGGTGATCTTGATTATTTTAGGTGGTCATCATCGCCAGTGCCTGTGACTGTTAATTGATTATGTAATTTAAATAATATTTCTGTGGAATCTATTCATTTAGCTTATTTTTGACATTACTGGAAAATAATCAGTTCTTCATTTAATATAATATTAAACTATTCATTTTCCACTCCAGTATTTGATTAATATTAATTAAAAAAATATAAAAATTTTTTGACCTAAATATTTATGTATGAATTAAAAATAAAAAAATTATTTGCTACCATTTAACTATTTGTTATACAAATATTAATATAATGCGAAAATTTACTTAACTTAATAATATTATTTAATTTTAACTCAGATCAAATCTTATTATAGGTAAAACGATTATTGAAATTTGTTATTCCTCATGATTTAATAGCTGTGCGAAAACTAATTAAGGGTTAAATAAAATATAATAATTTAATCATCTCTTAAAGACAGAGACAATATTATAAAATGGAGTGTGTTGGTTATTTTAATATACTCTATCATTTATGTTTGTGAGGCTGAAGGAAGTATTTCGACACACACAAAATTACAGAAGAGCACATTACTAGCTTCATATCACCAAGCTTACATAAGAACACGAGCATGTGCTAAGGATCTACAACAAAAGATTGAGTATGCCGATTTGGACCCAGACGCAAGACGTTAACGAGTCTCTCTCTCTTTAAGTTGTGTACGATGTGGATATTTAATGTTTCCTCAAGGACTTATAAATTATACCACAATATAATTAGGCCATAGTTCCAAATCTCTAACAGTTACAGTCGAAGAACAAGTTACCCTTAGGTTTTGCTCTCTAGCTAAGGCTTAATAAGATTAACGAAGTTAGATTTCGAAGGAATCTCACGTAGAGGTCATAATCATTCAGGCGTCTACTGATAGTGTCTCTTCACTCTAGTTTAAATCCAGCCAGGAATTAAAGTGCCACACTCCTCTCCGAATAGTGCAATCATTCGTAGTACCTTGGAATATCACACGGCATTTAGAAAGTAAATATATCGCTGTTGATAAACTACTATTATAACATATATTCAAATACTCCATTATGTAAATATTTTAAATATATTACCCCGCGGAGACTTTAATTCATGTCGATTTATATTACTTATTGTCTCGAAAACTATAATTGGCGAAACACTATATATTATTTAGCTTACGGTTAAGTCAATATGGCGGTGCATAAATTATAGTTTAAAACAGTCATAGGATAGATAGGATTAATATTGAAAATACGATAAATATTCAATTAATTTTAATAAATTATATATAGAAAATATATCAACTATTCTATGTCTTATTCAATTTTCACCTTATTGTATTTCTTACTTATCTAACTACTTAACAGGATAAATAGATCCTTCTGTAAATAGAACGCAAATACCTTGCCTTCCTCATTAAAAGGAGTTGAGCTCCACAGTACGATTTTTCATAAAGTGTCGCAAAAATAAGTCTATCATTTATGGCTGTAAAGATAATAATAATTTACTAAGTGAGTACAATCGCGGTGATATAGTGAATAACGAAGGAGGACAATAATTGAAATCTATAAAAGTAATAATATAACATCTCGTTTTGAGTCAGAGTTCTGTTTTTGATTAAAGAAAAAATTTATTAACTATATATATAATATATATAATTATAATATAATATATATATATATTTAATAAAAATTATTATAGAATCAATTTGACTCAAATACGACCACATGAACAGTAGTAGGATTTAGAGATTGCTATAGATAAATGTATAATATATATATAAATATAATAATATATATATATATATATATATATATATATATATATCATATAGTATATAGGTTGTTTATATAGGCGTTTTTGTTTTTGCATTTGCATATAATTTTTTATTGCTTTTTCAAATTCGGATGGATATATTTTGCAAATGGGTTTCTTGAAACTAGTAGGAATTAATAAACAAGTTTATATTTGATTGGTTCTTTTTATATGAATCAAGTAATTATATATATACATAATTGTATATATATAAAGTTCTTTTTCTCTTTTTTTTTATGTTGATCTTATTGTTCTTTATTGGAAATATAATTTTTGGCCGTGAATTTTCTTTCTTTTGTCCAGATTACTGACCAATTGTAAGGAAGAGGGAGGAGGAACAAATATTTCTCTCTTTTTGGAAATTTTCGCGGTCGATGGTAGCAGATTGAGAGTCTCAGATCATTAAGGAACTTATAGAAAACATAAAAGGAGAATTTCTGTATTTTCTTACTCCAGTTTGGAGAAATAAAGGATATATTTTTAATATGATATATATACATAATATATATATATTATTTAATTTATATTAATATATATATATAAATAATAATATATATTATTATATATATATATTATATTATATTATATATATATATAATAATATATATATCATATTTATTTTTTATGATATATATATATAATATATATATATATATATATATATATTATATATAATATATAATAATATATATATATATATATATCTATATAAATATATAATATATATAATATATATATATTAATATATATAATAGGCATTATTTTTTGTGTTCGGTGTCAGTACTCATTTTTTTTCACTTTTATTTAAATGGGAAATTAGATTAGGAGCAAACTAGTAAAGTTCAATAGGAAGGACCAGGCAACCCATGAAGAAAGTAAGTGCAATTGGGCACTTGGAAAGGTTCCAGTGGCCATAACAAAGGATGAAAATCTTGATGTTGATCGGATGACGACACTATTGAAAGGAATATTACAGGCTTTGGAAAGTAAGAAAGGACCCACACGTACAGAGGAGGAACCGATAGCCACAGCACAGAAGAGTGAGGTAACAGAAGTTACCCAGACAGGACAAAAGACTGATCCTAAAGGAGGTCTTAACATAAAAAATAGAGTGAGGATCGAGGATCAGGCCTACCAAAATTGGAGGCTGATCCGTGATCAAAGCAGCAAACAAAGGAACATCCCAAAGAAGACAGCACGGTATGAAACAGATGAGGAAAGTAGCTCAGAGAGGGCAACAAGTGACCCATTTGATGTAACGAATGAGCATAGCAGCAACAGGCCAAAGAGGAAGAATAAGAAAAGGAGAAGGAAGGCGGAAAGAAAATACACCTACGATGGAAGTTCTACAGCGGAAGATGAAATAGAAGAAGCTGAGAGTGAAGTGGACCAGGGAGGAAAAAAATGGCTCAAAAGGTTAATAGAATTGGAAGAGTCAGATGTGGAACATACTAAAGCAGTGAGTAAGATATTTATCGTTTTGGCCGGTGAGATGGTGGAGGTGATGAAGTCATTTAGGAGGAGTAATATAAAAGCTGTGAAACCCTTAAAGTATGGGAAGGAAAAAGTCCCGAAATTTGAGGCATTTATAGAAGATTACGAACGATATGCCAAGGAACAATTGGGTAAAGACAAAAGTCGTTGGGCAGTAGAACTCAGAAATTTCCTATAGAAGGGTCCCGTACTCAAGGACACTATCAGTAATATTACAGGGCTAAGTCAAATATACACCATTAGTGGGCTGATAATTAAAAAGCTGGATTGTAAGGAGGAAAAAGAAAACCAGAGGACGATAGAGTACAAGATGAGTGACGGAGGTTAGAAGATGCGGAAAAATGAAAAAGTGGCTGAATTGCAGTTAAGGGTGGCAAACCCTTACAGAAGGCAGCCGACTAAAGAGTAAGATAGGGACAAACAAATTGAACGAAAATTTTTGAATTGTTCCAGAAAAGATGGCAAGGAAGATTTAGAATAAGGATGGAAATGAGAAAAGAAGCCTTAAAAGTAAGATGGAAAGATGTGCTAAACTTGGGCACAGAGAGGAGGATGACCGAGATGAAAATTTAGAGGACGAATCCAGGACGAAGGATACCAATATGGGCCACACTAAATGGAGAACAAAACACAAAAGGGACATACGCAGAAAAAGTGCGCTATGGAAGGCCAGTTTATCAGCAGAAAACGAATACAACGAAAAAACACCAGGCAAAATAATGAATGATATAATACTGAGGTAAAAGATGTTACTGGTGAACAGGTAGAGACATTGAAAAAGAGATGATCGAAAAATATAATGGGTGGGCCTGGGTGTGAGAATGACATTCGAACTGCGGAATGTGGATCAAGAAGAGGGCCCAGACAACAAGAACAAGGTTATAGAAGACAAGATCAACAGAACATGGGCGGACAAGGGCAAAATATTGGAAGACCCTTTGAAAAAAAATGCTCTCTATGCGATAGTATAGGGCATTGGAGGGATACTTGTCCACTAAGAGAGCGAGTAGAAGCATGGAAAAAGGAACAAAAACAGGCAACTTCGGGAAACGAGGTAGCTCCGCCGACCCCGGGAACGAGCAGGAGCGAAACCCCAAAAGAGACCACTGTTTACTAACCAGCCCGGCTATTCAAGGTGATACAGTATTGGATCCAGAAGCAGAGGAGTTCATAAGCAGGAAACCTCAGGAAAATAGGAATGCCTTACCACAACGAATACCCAAAGGAAGAGGAACAAGCACAGTGAATTCAACAACTGGCATATACCATGCCATAAATAGGACAACCGTTGAAGGTAAGCAAGGCATTAATATTTACTCGTTTGTTGAAATTGTATAAAATTAAATTAATGTTGAAATGACAGCCATTATTGATCAGGTCATCAGTAATTGTATCATAGCAGGTAACAGTTCATGAAGATCCAGAATCCGAAGTTTGAAAAGGTAATGATTACGAGAGTAAGGACCCTCAAATGGTTTGTGGAACCCAGCCTAAACAGCAAGATTAGGATTTCAATTGAGGACAATCAATTAATGGTTTTAGCAGATTTATGTGGTTGAAAGAACTCAAGAAGGCACAATATTAGGAATGCCTATTGTTATTAGAGAATAAAATTAAAAATGACGTAGGGAATGGTTCACTCACAAGGCATGGTGACCAAGACACAAAGGAACAAGTCTACTTTCAGAGAAGTCTGGGGAATTGTGTAATGGACTGTAATATTCCTTGCCAGTGTAATCTACGGATGAATGGAAATTACAATAATGATGGTTCCAGTAAAGCTACTGGACTTCAATACCAGATTATTAATGTTGCTGCCCAGAAGAAGGAAGATATTATGATAATGAACCAGAAGAACTATGGTCGAAGAGAGGCAAAATAATCGAAGAGGATAATACACGATTCAAATTATTACCAGAATTGGTAAAATGGATAAACCACAAAGAAGGTACTATATTTAATCAGGAAACTTATACCAGGACAATTAAAATGTTGGAAAAAGAGAAAATAATAGGAATAGTGCCCATCTAATACTGTTGGATGAAGAGGACATCCAAAAATATGATCATAGAGGAATACGTATAAACCAGCTGGTATACAAAAGAAGATCAAGGAACCACTTGAGGAGGAAATGGACAAAGGAAAAATTAGAAAAAGAAATCTACATTCATGGAGGAATTAACACAAGAACAACGAAGGAAATAATAGGGTTATTATACAGGGCAAAAAGGTGTATTTAGCAAGAATGACTCAGATGTAACAACAACGTCGATGACACCATATAGGATTCGGCTACACGATTATACCCCAATCTACCAAAGGGCAAGAAGATTTGACCAAAGGACAAATGAAGAAATTGAAAAACAGGTTCAAGAATTGTGTCTAAAGGATATTGTGGAGCCATGTGCCGCCGAATTGGAGCTCCCCAGTGTACCTGTTAGGAAGAAGATGGGACACTTCCGTCTATGCAATAGACTTATAGCGCATAAACAGCAGTAACAGAAGCAGATAGATTCCCAATGGCAACATTCTCAGAAACAATCTCTCGTGGGGGTGGAATATTATTCCTGTTTGGACTTGGTCAAAGGATATTATCAGATGAAATTAGAAGAGGATAGTAAGGACTTTACTGCATTTTCTACCGTTAGTGGCCAATACAGATTCAAAAGGCTGAGTTTCGGGCTAAAAAATGGACCAGCAGCATTCCAGAGGGAGATGCAGAGGATTTAACGGAGTTATCAGCCGAGACAACGGTTGTGGTATACTGTGCGAAATGGTGGGTTCTGATATCAAGATTTAAAAGACACCTACTGCTGATAGCGAACATGGTCCTACAACGGTTCTCCGAAGCCAATGTCAAAATTAAAATCAGCAAGTGCAGCTGGGCTCAAAAGGAAATTAAATTTTTAGGACATATTCTCAGTAGGACTGGAATAAGGAAGCTCCCAGAATTTATGGATCAGGTGGACAAGTTGGAAAGACCAAATAACATAGGAGAACTCAGGCGGTACCTAGGAATGATTAACTTCCAGCGTAAGTTTATAAAAAACTGTTCAGGAGTGGCAGCACCCCTTAGTGCTTTGACAGGAGGAAAAAGGAAGGATAAGATCGAATGGACAGAAGAAAGGATTCAGGCTTTCGAAAATTTAAAGAGACTGATGAAAGAATCTGTAGAGTTGGCATTTCCGGATTTCACAGAAGGTAGTCCAATTAGAGCTTTTATGTGGACCAGCCGATTGGATTGTGGTTGGGTGCAGTCTATGTGTCAGTAACTATAGAAAAGGAAAAAAAGGAGGTATGATGCTTGATGGTAATGGCTCTCAAGTTCATTCGATGCGGGTGTGGAAGAGCGAAGATGCGCATCCACCATGAGGAGAGGGATTGTTTGCTATTCAGGTGGTGGAATCGAGAGAAGTTTGCCCCGTCCATTTTTGTTGGTCGGGGAGGTGGTGTATTTTGATACACAGATCACCGCCCCACTAGTGTTACATCCAACAATCGAAGTTAGGTTAGGATTGAGTAAGTTGGCTCGTGTCCTTTGGACGATTAAGCGAGTAACGCTTCCAATCCATTATTTTCCTCCGGGAAAGAAAACATCTTTGCTGATATCATAGGTCTCGTTGTCAAAAGGAAAACAAGAGGAGAGAAGCCGATGTGTCATGAAATCTAGAGGCCTACCAAACCGAGGTCTAAGATATGTAATAAGGTGGTACCGAGGAGGTGCTGATTCTTTGTTTTTGAGCTTGCAGGAAGCTTTAAAAAGGGAACAATTACAGAAGAAGTGACCACCAGGTAATTAAGGGAAAGTTCTTACTAGGAGGTTTTGATTAAGAGCAACAGGAAGTGTATGGGTAGAATAAACAACCCAATCTCTCAAATATATTTAAAAACCATCCAGTATTTTCAGAAAGGGAACCATCCCAGAGGTATTGATTCGGCCAGCTAGCGATGAGTTCAACTTGACAGAATCGTGGCTGCATGTCACGGGACTTGTGTTCAGTTGTAGGTAATGTGGGTACCGCAAAGCAAGGAACGGAGAAAGATAAAAACAAGTTCACATTCAGGTGTATTAGTAGGTACCTCAATTTCAATCCCATTAAGAGATATGTACGGTTCGCAGATTGAATAGAGGATATACGATAGTAGAGCGAATTAGCATCGAAGAGTCAAAGGTACCATCTGAGGAGAAAATGAAAGAATATCATTTACAGGCCTACCACGCAGCTCATCGTAAGCGTATTAAAACACCCACCAGAAGAGGGACTAGGGGTAAATCTATTAATGAAGGAAAGAGGACACCGGTCTCGTTTAAGCTGGCAACCTACATAGGTTTATCAGGGTTGGCATGGCAAAGACATTCTCCCATTGGCGAAAACCAATCTAGGTGTGCCTTTTAGACACTAGGATCTGTTATTGTAGTTGGTCCAGGAAGACTGTCATCAGGGAGTTAGAACCTATTTGGACTTATTTTGAGGGTAAATGAGTTGGACCGATCACAGTTAAATGGGATCGCCACCTATAATTGTTGAAGTGCACACACAATCAGTAGCTTATCGCAAGGATAGATACACGCTACATGGAACACAAGTATTACCGATTTGGTTAGTTGTTAAAGGGATGGGTTCATTTCCGCATGTTTCTTTTGGAAGTGGAATTTACTTGGGTGGAAACAGAAGCGATTCTGGATTGTTGGCGAGATGTCTACATCCGCAACATGGGAATGAGAGCGACAATCAGGTTTAGTGATGGTTTTCTTGTTTAATGGTGTAAATGTAATAGCGGTGTGATAATATAGGATTGACATATCGATAACTTGAACGACAATAAGACATTACAGTAAAAGATTCTAAGGTTGATAAAGGAATTGAAGAAGAGGGTTAAAAATAAAATAACAAATTCTTAAAAACGATGTGTGCTAAGGAATTTAATAGATATTATAGGATGAATTTATTAATTGAACGTGCTATATAGTTAGTTATAAAAGGATAAAGCAGCCGAGCAAGTTGTGTGCGTAATAGGGTTTAAACAGATGGTCAGCATTTGTGTAGTAATACACCGAAACATGGCAGCACACATAGGACAGGGAAAACTAACAGACTTGATGGCAAGATACGTATGGCAATGCGCAAAGTCATACTATTAATCCAGGAGGGTGTGCAGGGACATGTCCCACTTGTGCGAGCTGGAAAAGTATGTGTGTAGGAGTCTACGAAGAGGTAATTAATTCCACGCACAGTGGAAAATTCAAGTGCTAAGTCCCTTTCGAGTTGTGTGGCAATTATGTAGATGGGCTATGCCAGAAACAAGGAAGAAATGTTGCTTTCTAGTGACCTGTGGACCATGGGGCGAGCAAATGGGTCTCATCAGACCACTAAAGGACAAGTTCACCAGAAAAGTGTCACGGGCCATGTTGAAGAATCAGATTTACCGAACATTTTTTGAGGCCTCCTCATCCAAGGTTGTAACACGATAATGGGGTGGATTTCCAAAAGTCAACAGGTTTAGGACATGCTTCAAAAAGACAACATAGATCATATATTCAGCATCGTCCCTGTAGTAGAGCCATCTTTCGAACCGGGCAGTTAGATCGCACGAACCGGAACGTTTGCAGATTCTGAAGAACAATATGTGACAAAGGACCAGTTGATATGTTGGATGATTGTCTTTCCCAGGTGTGGTATTAAATTTTATTAACAACACAAAAGCACTGCATGTAACTTGAATGACCTCCACCGATAAAACTATTTAAGCCATGAACCAAGTAGGAATGGAAGAGGTTGCCGATCTCTATGGAAGAGCAAAGTAAATGGAAGGGAACGCGACATCCAAACTGGGCTCCCCTAGCAGTAGGAGTGTAAGGTCAAAAGGGAAGTTATTATTTCGCAGATCGGTCCTTAGGAAAAAACTAAGGTGAAGATCATGAAGGACCTGATTCACGGTTGTCACCAAAGTAATAGGCTGGTGAATGACAATATTGATTTTTTTGTGAGGGTCAAATGGTAAACTATGGAGGGTCCATATGCACATTTTAAAAAGTATGCAGACTCACCAGATTACTCAGGGCAGTATTTTGAGAAATGAAAAAAAATGAGGTCCATTCACAGCTATGAACATAGGATTGAAATAACAACAGAGGATGAAATAGATGGGAAGCACACAGTGTGATCATGTGGTACAGTAGCGACTTACACCAATGATAGTAAATAATAGAAAAAGGGTAGGACAGGAAATTGCAAGGAAACATGGGACCTCAAGCTACAATTGGGCCATTGTAAACCAATCATACGAAGGATATATGGAATTCAATTACGGAAATTTAGGAGAGGATAAGATGAAACACATAACAGAGCCAAACCTATGCCATCTCCTATAGACTTACTAGTGTCTACTTGATTGGGTGATTCAGCCACCAAGGATCAATTCTTCAGATGCGGGACTTGGATCTACAGAGTTCGGAAAGAGAAGTTAAGGTTCGCGCCTAATAACGTTAACACCATATGTATCAATTTCAGACGCTGAAACTGAATGAGGAAGAGGAGGTTCAGGAGTATAAACTTCGATACATGATGAGGATTACAGGTAGATAATCAGGTTACAAGGTATTTAATATCCCTTTTATAATTTCAGGTCCAGTTCATTGAGGAGTTAAGAGAAGTTGTGAGGATCCTGACAATGTATATTTGTACTGATAGGATGCAGAAGGACAAGAGGAACCCAACAAGGATCGGAGATTGAACATCGGCCAATGACGCGGTCAAGAGGGTCGGCTCCAGATCTCCCGAACGTACAGAAAAGGGTATTGGAGTATGAAAGGAGGGCTGAAGAGAGAAGGGCGTCTAGTGGAAACTAGGTTAGTTTACTACTACTCTTGTTTATATTGTTATTGATATTTTTTTTTCTTCTGGTAATTATTATTTGTTTTATGGGATGTTTTCCCTTCTTTAAAGATTGGGTTTCCAATCTTGAAGGGGTGAGTAGTGTCATGAATCGGAGTAGTGTCATAAATCTATTTTGATAAACCTTCTAATTTATTTTACGAAGCAGAAAAGTGTCCAGGCTAAAAGAAAAACTCATCGTTTTCTAAAAAGAAGTTCGGTAAACAGTTTGTGTGATTTTTCCAGCTTAAAGTGTGCCTGATCATTACTGCAAAATGGTGATTGCGACTTTTATAAGGGATTTTTACTAAGTTATTTCAGGCTTCCGAAGGGATTTATCTTACGAGCTGTTACCACTTTATAAATGGACGAAATCCTCCAAAATATTGAGAGATCGAGTTTTGGCAGCCCGGAGGTTAGACCCGAGTTTTCGAGCCAAGTTTCGAGCCAAGTTCAAAGCTGAGTCTAGGACCCAACTCAAGAATTGGATTCCGACCGGACTCAGACGCAAGGTTAAGTCCAATAAGGTCACGACCGGATATTAAGGCCAAGGCTGCAGTTATTAGCCAACTAAGCTTCCAGCTAAATTTAGAGGCCTAAGTTAACCCTAGGTTAGCTACCGAGGTTTAAGAAAACAGACTACGGAAGATTCCCAAGGTCGAAAGGTCACACAGGTCGTGTGTCAATTGGATCAGGTTATTTCAAAGGAGTAAAAAGCACCTTCCGAAGGGTCATTCGTCTAAATATCGACGTTAAAAAGGAAGTATTGCTCTTGTACCTTTTATAAATAATTTAAACTGAATTTGTAAATAATAAACATAACCCGGGTTTATATTGTGTTGTATATTTTGTTCGAACTAAATTGGTATATATTATTTAGCTTAGGTTAGTAATAGGGTGTTTATGAATTAACGTTAAAACAGGTCAATGAAGGTTAGATAGGATTAATATGAAAATTAGCTTAATTATTCATATTATTTATTTATTATAAGAAAAAACCCAACTTTCGTGTTCCTTTCATCCTTGTTGCTTCTTGCTTTCACTGGTAACAGGAAAAGTCCTCTGTAAAGGAACGCAACCTTGCCTCCCTCATTAAAAAGGAGTGGCTCCACAGCACGGTTTATTCAAGGTGTCGCAAAATCAGCATTTCAATATATATATATATATATAATATATATATATATATATATATATATATATATATATATAATATATATATATAGATAAGTATATATCATATATATAATATATAGTATATAGTGTATATATATATATTATATATATATATATATTATATATATATATTAGGTATATATATTATATATATTATATATGTTATAATAATATAATATATGATATAGTAAGTATATATATATATATATATATATAATATATATAATTAGGATATATATAATTATATAAGGTATTATATATAGTATATATATATAATATATAGTATATATATTATATTATATATATATAGTATATATTATATTATATATATATATAATATATATAATATAAGGTATATATATTATATATAGTATATATAAGTATATATCATATATATATAATATATATATATATATGATATATATATACTATATATAAGTATATGTATATATAGGTATATATATTATATATAGTATATATATAAGATAAATTTTATTATAGTATATAGTATATAGTAGTATGAGTTATATATATATATTAATATAATGAGTAATATATATATATATATAAGTATATATATATATATATATATATATAATGCGCGAGGGAAATGAATTTTAATTCGAGCCTCAAACCACAGCTTGTGTGCCGACGAGAATAATTTGAGCAATTATTATATTATTTATTCTTATTCATTATTATTATTATTATTATATGTATTTCTTATTATATTCATTATTATTATTATTATTATTATTATTATTATTATTATAATTATTTTATTATTATTTATTATTATTTATTGATATTAATTTGTATTAACAATAAATTTATTAATTTATTCTTAATATAATTATTATTAATTATTATTATATTTTGAATTATTAATTTGTTTATTATTATTATTATTATTAATTATTTATTATTATTATTATTATATTGATTATTATTATTATTATTATTATCATTATTATTATGATTATTATTATTATTACTTATTATTTATTATTATGATTATTATATTAACTAAATTATTATTATTATTATTATTATTTATTAATTAATTATATTATTATATTATTATTAATATTGAATTATTAGTTTATTATTATTATTATTATTATTATTATTATTATTATTAATTCATTATTTATTATTATTATTATTAATGTTTATTATTATTATTCTTAATATATTATTAATTATTATTTTATTAATTATTATTATTATTGTATATTATTATTATTATTATTATTATTTTTATAATTATTATGTATTATTATTATTATTGATATTAGTATTACTATTGTATTAGTAATTTATTTAATTATTATTATTATTATTATTATTGATTATATATTATTTATTAGCTTTCCCAGAAGAGACTATATGTCCTGCCAGGGTAAACCAGCATCTTGGCTGGTTGTGGAGTTTCACGAGCGGTTAGATCGTTTATACGCTTACCGGTTTGCTAGGCCTCTCTTGGCAACCCTTCTCTTTTACCAGGGCATGGGACCAGCAAATTCTAGCAATACATAGCATCATGTAACAAGAAAATCAGCATAATGAACAAAATGCGCCATTAAATTTCATATTCTGTATTATTATTATTATATTATTATTATATTATTATATATTGATTTTATTATTATTATATTATATTATTATTATTATTTATTATTATTATTATTTTATTATTTATTATGTATTGAATATTGAATTAATTATTATTATTATTATTATTATTTATTATTATTATTATTATTATATATTATTATTATTATTATTATTATTGGAGGGGACATGTACGAGGAGAAAGATAATGAATGGAAGGAGAGAGTTGATAGATTTCCCGTTAAGAAGGGAATGAAGAATCATGAATGGCTTTTTCCAACAGAGGGACTCACATTAACGTTCCGCAAATATAGTAGGATGGAACATATATCACAGGAGAATTCGATCAAAGGTCAATTACAGACTATATGATATCGTCTAATAGTAGGCTAATAAGAAATATGAAAGTGATACCTGGGGTAACAATGGATTCGGATTATAGATTGTTGGTGACGGATCTATAGGTGAAGACAGAAAAGTTGCAGAATAAAGAAAAGAGAAATGTGATTTAAATGTGATAGTCACTGAAGGAGTGTGCAGAAAAGAAATTACTTTTCAAAAATAAGCAAGGACCTAGAACAATTAGAAGGAGTAGAGGAGATGATGAAGGGAGAATTACAAGAAACGGTAAGAAGGGCAGCAGCGGATACCGCTGGGTAAATCGAATGGGTAGGAAGGAACGAGGAAAGATACACGATGGTGGTGTGATAAAAAAGTGAAGGAGCAGTAAAAGAGGAAAAAGTATTGCTGAGTAAGGTGGTTGAAAAACTAGATCTCACCAGACAAGGCCAGTATGTGAAGGCAAAGAATAAAGCAGAGAGAGAGAGAGAGAGAGAGAGAGAGAGTGAAAAGAAGAAGTAAAAGAAGAGGCAGAAGAAGAAGAAGAAGGAAGAAATGATGGAATATGTGAGGGCAGAAAGGAAGAAGATTTTAGAACTGGCAAATACGTACAGATGATCAGAAGAGAAGTGTGCAAATAATCAAGGATACAGCAGGAGTTTTGGAGAATTCAGCAGACATAAACAGGAGATGACGGAATTGTTTTAAAGAGAACTGTTTAAATGTGAATTAACAGGTGGAGGAAGGTGAGAAAGATAGTGTTAAGGAGGGGAGCGATGAGGAGGTGGGGAACGATACTATTTGGAGGATTTTGAAGGTGGCTCTGAGACGATGAAGAACGTAAGGCATCGGTGAAGATTGGATACCCGTGAAACTACAATAAAAGAAGGGAGGAGGAAATGAAAGATAATTCTGGAAATTTTCAATAGGTGTTGGAACGAAAGCAAAGTACCAGAAGGTGGGCGAAAGTCAATATCATAGTTCCCAAAATATATAGGGAAAAGGAGATACAGGAGATTGTAAAAAAGCTACAGAGGAATATTCCTTATTGGCATACTTCTAAAAACATATGAGAGATACTAGAGGGAGGCTGAGTAAAGGTGGTGCGAAAGAGGCTCAGACTGTGGGTAAAAAGCAACAAGAATATAGTAAAGAACAGGAGCAATGGCGGAATCTGCGTGTGTTTCAAGTCTTGAGAATTAGGTTAGAAAAGTAAATGTAATGTAATGTAATGTGAGGACAGAATTTGAGACTAAGGAATGGTTTGATGTGAGAACGGAAGCCAAACAAGGGAAACGTGTTGTTCACCTGAATTTTGTTTGTAGCATATCTGGAAGTAGTGAATAAAGAAGGTTAGAGAGGATATAGGAATTTGAACGGGAATATGAGTGAGGCGATGACTTGGCGTGCTGAGCGAAGAGGAGATAGACTTGAGAGAGGTAGGGACATGTTTTGCGAATAAGCTTAGAGAGGCCGGTCTGATTATGAACATAAAAAATATGGAGATTAAGATGATAGTAAGAAGAATGGATGAGGCGACTTAATAGTGATTGGAGGACTGAATATGAAGATGCTGGAAAATGTAAATACTAGGTGGAGTAATTTGAAGAGAAGGAGAAAGGTAAAAAAAAAAAAAAGTAGGATAGTTAGTATGGGAAGCTGTAATGCAGTGTATCCCATACTAAAGATAGACAAATGAGTGATATAAAACGTGAAAAGGTGTATTCGGG
>JABUQX010072156.1:0-5000 GCA_015478945.1 Trachelipus rathkii
TAGTCTAAGTTTTGCTTACTCTCTGTTTCATTGCTCAATTCTCTTATCTTATCGCGTAACCAAACCCTCCTTAAATAGATATGTTACATCAACTTTCAATTCCACCTATCAATTCACCATTTCGGCTCCTCTGTTTGCTTGATCATAGTTTCACCATGTAATTTTCTATAAATAATCCTGCAGATTAATACCATTCATTTGTACTTTTCACTTTTCTATTTTTCTCCTATATACTTTACTCCTTTTTTATCTAATTAACCTCATCAACTGCAAATAATAATTACGTTAATCCGAAAGGCTTTGAACTAGGGATGCCACATTCATTCACTTTTTTCTTATCTTGAGAGTTTGAGACATTCATATTAAAGGGTATAGTGTTATGGTCCCAGTTTTTTCGATAAGTTGGTTTCAGGAAATTCGGTTAGAAACTGGTAGTCCCCTTTTATTTACTTTTTCTCTTTTCATTTTTTTCTTATATACTAATTGCTACTAATTTGCGGAATAGCATCAATTGCTGATTTACATTTTCTTTTTTTTATTTTTTATTGTTTTCTAAAGATGTGTATTAATTCTCCCTTATTCTCATCTGAAACCTTTCGCTTCTTTCCTCTACCTAGGTAAAATGAGCTATTCCTATGTCATTTTTCCTATTGGTAAGTCTCTTATTTCACCTTCCTTCCAAATAGCTAGTTCATATTTTTGTATGTCTATTAAACTTTCTTTAATCATCTAAAATCTATTTGTTTGTTTTCATCAACGTAATTCTACTGAGAGTATGTCGTGTTTTTAGTTATTTCCTTTTTATTCTATACACCTTTTTTATTTTAATTCCTACATTCTCCTTATCTTCTAAATACCTTTTTTTTGTCTGTGTGATTGGTTTGTGTGGTGTTGTGTGTTGTGTGTGTGTGTTGTGATTGTGTTGTGTTGTGATGTGTGGGCTGTTGTTGGCGGTTGGTGGTTATGTTTGGTGTGGTGGTGGGTGTTGTTTTTTTTGAGTTGGTGTTGGTGCTGGTGATGCCTGGTGTTTTTTCTTTGGGGATGTGGGATTCGTTGATTGTGTGTTTTACGCGGTTGTTGTTGTGTGTTATAGTATTGTGTGTGTTGTGAATTGGTTGATGAATGGTTGATGTGTTTTGTGTATTGATGGGTTGTGTTAGTGTAGGTGTTGTTGAGGATACGTTTGGGTTGTGGATGTGGAGTCATGGTTTTGGTGTCAATCATTTGAGTAGCGTTTGAGTATCTTAGTGGGGTGTATAGTTTATTTAGTTAAATTAGCGTGTATAAATTGGTTGATATGATGGGCTGAGTTGAGAATGGTGAGTATTATGTAGGTGTGGGGGAGATATGTGGTATTTGTGAGTAGTGGAGAGTAGGTATGTATATTGGGTTGGGGGGGTTTATTATGTGAGGTATATATATTTATTTTAGTTATTATAAGTGTAAATGGAGTACCTCACTGACGCTTATATTAGTGCGGGTGTCTCGGGGTCTGAGGTTATAATTTTTGTTTTTTTTCTGTGGGTTTTCTTGGTATTGAGAGCGCGCGAGAGTGCGCGGGTCGGGCTGGTCGAGTAATTTCAACATTCCTGCTCTTTCTTTTCATGTATCATTCTTATAGCTAGTCTTCATTTTCCTGCATTTTGTTGAGTATTAGTGTTTGTCGATCTGGGGGGGTGGGATGTGGTGTTTTTTTTTTTCCAATGCTTTTTCTTAGGATCTTCCACCTGGTAGTAATTCACAAAACATTCTCACTCTCTTAGTCACTCATCCCTATTAAACTGCAAAGTTGATTTCTACTTTACTACATATCATCCTTTTGCTTAAGTTGCACCAACCAATGTTTATATTATATTAAATATAATTATATTCTTATCATTACCCAAGCGATTTAATTCTCACATCATTAATATATTATTTTATTATCAACTTACCATAGGCTAATCGTATCAATTATAGTTTACTCCATCGTTAATTTTCAGTATTCTTTCTTTACACTTAACTTAATGCCTTTGATTATAATTCTGAACATGAATACACCTTTAGACTTTATTATTCTTCTTGTAGTTGCAAGTCACCGTGATAGTGGTCCTTCCGTGACGAATTACATGTAACACACATGTTAGATGGGTATGGTTGTGCGCTGTATTCAACATATACCTTCTTTCTCATAGTGAATTGTCAGGTGATATTGTTCTCGCGCAGGAACGATCCCTAAGCCGCACTCAATATTATCATATATGTTGTATTTGGGACTTCTCTATGGGTTTTATAATACTGGGCGGCTTTTTATACATATCATCTATATCTATTTAATTATATTATAGTCTGATTATTACATAATGTTATTGTATGTATTAGGAGTTCAGATATTAGATGATAGTTATCTAATATTTTAATTTTTTTATATTTTACCTAATTTGTTTTGCTTGGTTCATGATTTAGGGTACTAATATTATTTGTGTTGTCTAGGTTTAGCTGTCTGTTGGTATAGCTCATGTTTGGTCTTGGTGTTTTATTTCATTTCGTGTTTATTTATGGCGTAGTTCAGTAGTATATTTATTGCGCTGATTTTCTTTCTTCTTATGTATTCTATGACTTTGTATTTAATTCGAATTAATATGTTTGATCTATTAATCGTTATTCGTCTGTAAATGTAATTTTTCGTATTGTGAGCGCAAGAGTTTATATAAATATTTATAGTAAGATAAAAAATCGCTTATTTTTTTACTATATATTCAAGACTACGAATGAGAGAGCCGACGAACTAATCATAACATGCAATATAAAAAGCAAAACTATACATATTGTTTAGTTTTTACACTGTGATGTACAATTGCAGTGGTCACAAATTGATTTTTTACTATCGGTTTAGAATCTGTATCGAATGCTTATCCTATTAGATTATGGTTTTGATGTACATTTTTTTGCGTTTTTTTTTTTTCGAAAGGCTGTATTTGTTTTGGTGGTTTTAATTGGAACTTTTTTTTACAATGGGTTTCTTTTAATATTGTTGTTTCGCCGTTGCGGAGCGAGGTACGTTTTTCATTTTTATTTTTAAGTTTTGGGGGTCGCCTCTCAGGAGTGCAAAAATTATAGATATTTTGGTTGGGTTATATATTTTTATATATTTGTGTACCTTTTTATCGGGCTTTTTTTATTTTTTGGTTTTATGTTTTATTGTTATACTATATTTTTTTTTGTGAGATATGATGTTTTGGTTGTGGGGTGGGGGTGGTGGTGAGTATGGATGTTTTAGTGTGATTTTGTAGGTGTGGTAGTTAGTATGAGTGGTATTGGGTGTTGGGTTGGGTGGGGTGATTTGGTAGTAGGTGGGGTGTGATCGGTTATGGTGGTGTGTATTTGGGTTTTTTAGTATTTGTTTAGTTTGGTATGAGGTGTGTAGGTGTGGTTTCTAGTGTGGTAGGTGGTGGGGTGGGTTATATAGGAATTGGAGTCTTAGGTGGTTATAGGTGGTGTTTAATATGGTTGTATATGTTTTTAGGTGTTTCATTTAGTATTGCTGTATATAGTGAGGTGGTTATTGGTTTGTTATGGTATTTTGGGTGTTAGGTGTTTGGTAGTTACTGTACAGGGTCTGTATTAGGAGGAGTATGTGTGTAGTTGGAGTGTTAGGAGGAGTGTTTGTAGTTGTTTGGGAGTGGTATGTTAGTTGTGTGTTAAATGTGAGATTTTTTTGAGTGGGGGTGGTTGTGTTTGTTTTAGGGTGGAGTTGGGGGGTGGTGTGGTTTGTAGGTGTGTGTGTTTATGGGCTGTTTGAGTTGGTTTAGGTTTTAGTAGGTTTTGTTGTGGGTGTTTGTTGTGTAGAGATATGATTATGGTTATGTTTTTTTGTTATGGTTGGTGATTGTTTTTTTGATATTATATTTATATTAATTATTTTTTCAATTATTATATTATTTATTATATTAGTGTGGATAGTATATAATTATTTTACTATTCGTTTTCCGAAGTTTCATTAGTTTGATTTATATTTTTATTTTTATTTTATATATAATATTAATTTATTAATCTATTATAATATATATTTAATTTTATTTTTATTATGTTTATTTTATTATCAGTGTTATGGATTAATATTTCGTTGTAATTTGATTAATTTATATAATTTTTTTTTATTTATATTATTTATTTTATTTATTTTATATATTTATATTTTTTTAATTTTATTATATATTATTATTATATATATATATATTTTTATTTAATATGTCTAAAATATATACTTATAAGTATATTGTTATATTAAAATAACGGTATAATTGTATTACTAGGAGTTAGAGTTGAGATGTGCTGGATAAATTGACCGATAACTGGCTGGGTAAGACCGATAGAAAGAAAATATAAAGGTGGACGGATATAGAATTCCAAGTAATAAATAATATAGGAAAAATTAGCCCTATCTGGAGAGAATATAGATGAAAAAAATGTGAAATTATTTGGCAAGTATAGGATAGTAATAGAAAGTAAATAAGGTAGCACTTATAATATAAAGCATAGTTATATATTAGAATATATGGCGGTAGTTTTGTTAAGGGGTTGAGTTTGGGGTTTGTAGCCCCCACTGTGGTACCCAAGAATGAAACCAGTATAAACCTACACATTGACGAGAAATTTTATTATTTTTACTTATCTATATATTTATTATATATCAAACATTAATATATATATAGTTATATAAGTGGAATCTGTCCTACATTTGTGGTACCATGAAACTACTTACTAAATAAATATATATAGTATATGATATATAGTATTATATAGTATATTAAATTATTACCGGTATAACTTTATATTATTATATGAGGGATCAGGTAAGTACACGCTATGGGGTAGTTAGCATTAGAGTAATGCACTCTATACTATATATCTATATATATAGATAGTATATATATATATAATAATAATATTATATATAATATTATATATACTATATAATAGATATATAATAGCATAATATATAGTATATCATAGAAAAT
>JABUQX010072157.1:0-2500 GCA_015478945.1 Trachelipus rathkii
TATGTATATAAATATTATATATATATATCTGTATATATATAATATTATATAACAAGATATATCAATATATAATATATAAATATATATGCTATATATAGTATATATATTTATATATATAATATTATACTATATATATAATATATATATTAATTAGATTTATTTATTATATGTTATATATGTTATATTATAATAATATAATAGACTATATATATATATATATTAAGTATATATATACTATATATATATTATATATATATATATTATATAGAGTTTATATATATATATACATATATCTATATATATTATATATATATATTATTATGATATTATATTAGTATATATATATATATTATATATATATAAATTATATATTACTATATATATATATAAGTATATATAATATATAATATAATATATATCATATATATAGAGATCTATTTTAATATATATATATAGTATATGATATGATATATAGAACCTTTGAATATAATAAACTTAAAAGTTCTTTTAAATATAAATATATAAATGTTTTGCCAGGCTTTATCATAACCAAACCTGGCAATCTAAGTTATCTAACTATTGACAACTTTGATTATAATATATAATATATATATATATATAGGTAGTTGATATTATCCATATAGTATACAATGTATATAATATATATATATATATATATATATATATATATTAGTGTGTTAAATATATATAGTAGTATTATTATATATATATAATTTTTATATAATATATTATATATATTAGTATATAATTTATTATAGTATAGTATATATATATATATATATATATATATATAATATATATATATATATATATATATAATATTATATATAATATATATACTATATATATATATAATATATATACGTATATATATATAACTCTTCAGCTATATCTATATATAAATATATTATATATAGTTATTATATATATAATAATATATATTTATATATATATATATATATATATATATATATATTATATATATATATATTATATTATTTAATATAATATATATATATATATATATATATAATATATATATATATATAATATATATATATATATATATAAAAATATAGTTAATATATATATATATATTTATATATAGTATTATATATTATATAGTATATCTATATATAATATTATAGTTATATAATATATATGTATATTATATATATATATATATATATATATATATATATGTATAGATTTATATATATATATATTATATATTATATTTAATATATATAACTAGTATATATATATATATATGATATATATATATATAATATATATATATATACAGCTATATATATTACTATATAATATATATATAATATAAGTAATAATATATAATATATATATATATTATAATATATATATATTATATATATAGTATATATATATATTATATATATATATTATATATATATAATTATAAATATTATGTATAATATATATATTATTTATAATAGTATATATATATTATTATTTTAGTATATATATATAATATATGTATATATATATATATATATATATAGTATTATATACTATATATATATATATAATATATATATTATAGTATACATATTATATAATATATATTATATATATAGTATATATATAATATAGTATATATTTATATATATATATAAATATATATCATATAAAATATAAAGTATATATATTATATAATATATATAATATATATATATAATAATATAATATATAATATATATTATATATATATATATATATATTATATATATATATATATATATATATTATATATATATATATATATAGATATAATATATATATATATATATATATATATATATATTATATACTAGTAATATATATATATATAGTATATATATATATAATATATTATATATAGTATATATATATTATATGATATATGTATATATCTATTATATATATTATATATTTATATATATTATATTTATTATATATAGTTATATATAATGATTAGTATATATATATATATATTATATATATGAAGTATATTATAGTATTATATATATATATATAGTATAGAAGAGGTTATATATATATATATATATTATATATATATAGTATATTAGTGTACTATAATTATATATATATATAGTATATATATACTATATATAGTATATAATATTATAATATATATATTATATATGTATCATATAAAAAATTATATATATTACGTAAGTTATATATATATATATATATTAATTATATATATAATATATATACCTATATATATATATATACTATATGTATATATATATATATATCATATAATAAGTATATATTATATATATATTATATATGTGCAATATATAATATATATATATAAGTATAAGTATATATAATATATATATATATAATTATTATATTATATATAATATATATATATATACATACATATATATTATTATATATATATATATTATATATTAAGGCGAGGTTC
>JABUQX010072157.1:7500-21875 GCA_015478945.1 Trachelipus rathkii
TCAAGAATGTTTATTTTCGTCACAGGTGAGACGGAAGAGCAGTCAAAGGAGATAAGAAAGTTAGGAGGTGCTTTTGAGAGGATGATATTAAGAAGTTGAGTTTCTAAGGAGTCTAGTTTCACAAGATTGTCGAGAAGCAGCTTTAGATGCTAAAGAGGGAGTTGATTTCAAATGAGTGGAGGAATGCAGCGTTGAGTCATCGGCATAAAAGTGAAAAGAGTTAGAGGTACAGCAGAGAAGAAGATCGTTGATTAAAAGTAAGAACATAGTTGGAGATAGAACAGAATCTTAAGAATACCACAGTTAACAGAGAGGGAGGATGAGGTCGCTCTATCAACAAGTGCCGATATGGAATGATCTGAGAAAAACCTAGACAGGAGTAGGTAGAAGGTGGAAATCCAAAGGAAGGTAGCTTAGAGAGTAGTGAAGCGTTCCATATCAGATCAAATACTTTCGATATTCCAAGCCCCACCACACTAGACTCCCCATAATTCCTAAGAGCAAAAGATCATAAATTACTGAGATAGGAAAGTATGTCACCAGTTGACCTCGAGAGTTGGATATCATATTCGTTATCTGAAAGAAGTGAATGTGATTCCACATGGTCCAGGGTTTGAGAGATGAGGAGAGTTTCAAAGATTTCATATAGGATACATGTGAGAGCTCTATGGCGATAGTTATAAGGATCAGAGCGGCTACCCCTCTAAGGGATCTGTAAAGCACAGGCCTGCCTGCAGAATTGAGAAAAATATTAGAATTAGGCAAAAAGGGTAGAGTCGAACGAAGACAGGCCCCAACTCAGAAACACATTTCCACAAAACATGGAAGGAATATAGTCCAGGTTACTTCGTGACATTCACAGATCTCAGAATCTCATGCACCCGATCATTTGTAATCACAGATAGAGACATGGGATACCTGAGATGAGAAGGAGTAGATTGAGGGATGCCAGAATCATCCAGGGTTGAATTAAATGAGGAAAGGAGGCCAAAGAGATTAGCCTGGTTAGAAGATGTGTTAATTATAAATTTCTTTCTAATAAGAAAATGATTACTTCAAGACATGGACAGTCAAGTTTTTTAAACATTCTTGAACGTAATGTTGCGTAGAAGTAGAATTAGCCCAACTCGGTAATTCCCCAACGTTAAACATAGCTACTCCGAGGGTGTTGATCATTACGTTGACAATGATGACACAAAGTATATTTAATCCGAAACCTGCTTTCATCTGTTTTGAGAATTAAGAAGAAATAAATAAGAACATTTAATTTAAATAGATAAATAGATAAGTTTCAGCAAATTGTAATATATTCTTAAACTAGCTTAATTGTTTAAAAATACTAAGAATTAAAGCAAAAAGCAAAATTTGACTTTTATTAACTTTTTTTCAGAAAAATAATAAAAATTAATTTTAAGAATATTTTTCATAATTATAGATGATTTTGAAAATAAAAAGGAATATGAAACTAATATTCCATATTTGATAATTTTCAATTTAAAAATAAGGAGAAAATATTCAAACCACTTTCAGTAAAGACTGATAATTTTGAGGGAAATATACTTTTTTTTTTTTTTTTTTTTTTTTTTTAAACATTTAATAAAATAAGAAAAAAAACCATTAACAACATATCAGACTGCAATTACTTATTAATAAAAGAAATAAAAATATTACTATGACGTACCATTTCGCTAATCTTTAAGTCCCCCCGGGCAACTCCATAAACAATTGCATTTGCAGGTGTAGAAATAGGCAACATAAAGCCGAAGGAACAGCAAACTGCGGCTGGCAGCATCAAATACAAAGGATTTATGCACATTCTCAGAGCCTTAAAAAAGATTAGAATTAGGTAAACATTTGAAATTTGCTTAGAATTAGAATTTAGGATTAAAATTACGCAAATATACTCCAATAGGAAAATAATCGGTTTTATCTCTTTTCATCTATTTATTTTCATTAAATTAAAAAATATTTAATATTATTACTAAATATGAAAATAGTCCCGAATTATGCTGATCTGGACAACCTTACTTTCGTACTCCTTGCTCCGTTTCGTGGGATATAAATCGTGATATTTTAATTGTAATTTGCCCTGTACATGTATATTTTTATTTTTGAAAATTTAAATTCTAAATTACTTATCCTTTCTTTTATGTATTAATGCTGCGCAAGCATAGTTTAATGAATTATTTTATTAATTACCAAAAATTATTTTTTAACACATGAGATGCAAGTTCGGAAATGTCTAAGATGACCAACCTTGTAAGTTACTTCGTTTTAATATTGCGTTGGCTCGGGAAATCTATACTCCAGCTCCCTGATTCTTTGATGACTTTATCTCCGACTACATTAAGGCTTCGGTAAAATTTCAAATTTCAACTCCAGCTTCGGAACGCTCTACAAGTCGTAATTCCAGCTCAGTTGCTGCTCCGGAGTAGAGTGCCACATTGACCTCGACTCTAGATCATCTCCTGCACCATCATCCAATGTATTCCTTCATCATTCTCTCCCTTTTATATGTATCTTTTATTTAGTTTTATAAAAATATTCTTATTTTTAAAACTTGGAAAGAAGGTGAACCAAAATTGCACGAGCATATCAAATACTTAGTGAGCTTTGAATAATACGAAAAAAAATCAAGTGTTCCCTCAATCCATCTTGTCTTCAATAATTTATGAAGAAAACATCCCTAAAATTTTTGGATATTACTTCCACTTCTACTCTATATATAAATTTTTGTACACAAGCGACGAACCGAAATGCCGTTTTATTGAAAAGATGGTGTGAAATGGTAAAGCAAACTTTGGTTTGTTAACTACTTTATCCATTGAATGACTTTTATTTGTAGATATTTCATGTAGATTCTCAATATAGAAGAACCATGACACCTGCAGACAACTCAAATATATTCTCAAATCTAATACTATAAATTAAAGAGGAAGGAATCCTTTAGTTCGAAAAAAGTAACAATATGTATGTTATCACTTATGAAAATATATAAATGAGAGCAGGAATTAAGTTTCAGAATTTCCACATCTAAATGAGTATTGACATTAAACTATAATTACAAGAATTGTTTGTTTAAAACAAAAGCTATCTATCTAATTGTGTATTACTCCACAAGTGTTAATAATTATTATGGGAAGGACCGATAATTTCACCAATTCTGATTGTAGAAAGGACTGATATCATTGTCGATATAAGTGCTGATGTGATGGCAGATTTTATGCTGTAGATTCAATTAACTGGACAGAAAAATATGATTGAAGTGATGTTACAAGGGTAAAGAATAAAACGAAGTGAAATCAATATTTTCTTATGAAACCTCAAACTGAACGAAAATTACGGATTCACCAAGAACGAAAGTTACGAACTCACGATGAGCAAGTTTTTTTCAACGGATATTTAGTTTAGTGTTATAAATGAAGGATAAATTGATATTCTGTATAATTGGCTCCAAAGGCAATCCAGTTTTAATAAAAAGCAGTGTTCTGTTTACAGAGAAATTAATGATTGAGTTCAAATTATATTTTTATAAGGTTACCTGAGAGCAAAGTTAGAGACTTAATAGAAATGAAGGGTAAACTAATGTCTAAATAAATTCAAATCAACTGATTTCTAGAAATCATAAAAGCTATTATTTGAATTTAGCAACAAAAGTTATTTGCATAATAATCCAAAATAAAAATATAGACTCCTTGATGTTAATCTCCCAAGGATTCACCAGAATATATGGTATCTACAAAATGAAAATATTAAAGAACAATATGTTTGATTTTGATCAGGTGACCAAGACGCAAAATGGTCAATGTTTAAAGGAAAATGATTTAAAAACAACAGAGAAGGAGTCAATTTACTTACTTCAATTAAAATTATCAGAATATAAATAAAATAGAACTTACAATTGGAAGATATTTAGCTGTAAAATCTGAAGAACAAGGGGATTACCAACAGCCTAAATAAGATTATGGCTCATGATCTCCATTTAAGTCATCTAAAGAAATTAAAACCACCAAAGAATAAAAATTAAAGTTTTCAAAGAGCTTCAAATTAAAGGAATAATATTATCTTATTTATTAAACTCCCTGGGTAATCCAGGTACTCTTTAACAGGGACCAAATTTTTTTTTGAAATTCTGAATGGAATACACAAATAAAATAAATTCAATTGCTACGTTTAACAACAAGTCTAAGTCACTGAATGTAAGCAATGGGAAATGTCTGAACAGTGACAAAAGCGGACAAAGGAGTAAGCCTGTGTTTGCTTGAAATCTTGTGATACATTAGTGTTGCCAATGTCGGACATAGCAATATTTAAGGTGGTTTGCAACATTAATCAATTGCAGTTTTTAACAGAGTTAAATGAATATAAATTATATATATATATATATATATATATATATATATATATATATAATATATATATATATAGTATATATATATATATATATATTATATATATATATATATATATATATATTATATATATATATATATATATATATATTGGTGATCGAAAGAGGTATGGAATAACAGGAGCTTTGGGATATCAGGAGCAAATGAGAACTGTAGGAAGGTGATTGATTTTTGTGCGGTAAGAAGATAAGTAATATCAGATCACTACGTATTTTATGTAAGTTTAAGTTGGTGGGATCTCGGATGGAGTGGAGGAAAAAAAAGTAATTAATTGTGGAAAACTAGAAGTAAGAGTTTAGGAGAACTCGGTTATAAGGAAGAGCTATGGGAACACTTTTAGAGAGGTCAGGTGAATGGGAACATGATGACACTGAGAGTTTGTTAGCAGGAAGAGTAGTATGTGGGTGTAATAAAGTAGTAAGTAATAATGTCAGTAGTGAATGGTGACAGAGTTGATGCAAGCTGTAAAAGGTTTATGAGATGCTTGGTTGAATGTACTGAAAGCCAATGATGAGATTTCGAAAAAAAGTGTATGGAAGTATATAGGGAGGAGAGGAGGAAAGGCTAAAAGTTGCATGCGTAGAGCAAAGAGGAGGTAAATGAAGAGTTTGGAAGGAGGATCATTGGAGACCTACAAAAGAATAGAAAGTTATTCTGGAAGAAAGTAGGAAAGGTTAAAATAGAGAGTACCGGGAATCTTCATAGAACAATGAATAGAGATGGTGCTTTTGTGCCTGATGAGATAAATGAGAGGAGAGTGTGGATGCAGCATTTTGAGAATCTGTAAAACATTGGCAGTGATGAAGAAGTGATGCAGAATGTGTGGAGTTTTGCAGATTTGTACCTTAACGTACCTGTTATATACAACACATGAATTCATTGCTACGGCATATACTTCAAAACAAAATGTCATTTTTACATACAATAGAATCCAAATGAAATTTATCTGTCTTCCTCTGAACTCAATTATTCAAGTACGTGCTTTCTAAATTAAATAAAGAATTAATAAATCTTTTTGATTTCCATTAATATAAAAAGAAAATTTTTTTAATCTTGCTTTGATAATTTGATTTAAATTTATATGAGAACTATATACTGTATATAGTTATACTGCAAATACAGAACTATATGATGAGAGGTTCACTTGAGGTAAAAATTCTTTATAGCTAAAAGTGAGCCCATATTTCTGAAAACCATCTGTACAAGCATATTACGATAAGAGTTGAATAAAAATTAAATTTCTTTTCAAAAAAAAAACAAAAAAAAACCTCTTTTGAAATACCAGTTATTATTTTCCAAACGTGTCATTTAAAGAGTAATTAAAATAACCATTACTTAAATTGTAATAATAACTTAAGGGCTGACAGGAGAACTATTTAATACAAAGATATGAAAGTCTTCATAAAAAAAAATTCAGTCTAACTTAATTAACAAAAATCATTGGACATTGTATGGAAAAATCATTCATATGGTATTTAATAAAAGAAAACTCACTTTCTGGATGATCATATTTCAACGCTTGCATGTTTAGATTTTGGCTTATATATTTTTTTATTGTTAACGGCGTTATATTAGCCTCATCTCCTGAGAAGTCAACTCTACTACAGTAGAGAACTCTAAGAGCCAATCTAATTCCACATCCCGCAGTAATTTTATCGAGCAAGAACTGTGCATTGATATTCGAAAGGAAATAAAAAATAATCTATTCCTGTCCGAACGATAGCTTTTTGAAGATGCAATAGAATTCCTCTATCTTCTCACCAATTCTTATATCTCAAATATTTTAAGAATGCCATGCTTTCCACGATTTACCAATAATACGTTTAATTTATAAATCCTCAGTTAACCTTTGAACATAATAAAATACTAAATTTTTGTGAAGCTTTGCATGTGATTTACTGAGTGACATCATTTATACGTATAGACTAGATCGAAAGGAAAGGAAATCAGCGAGAAGTGTGTTGCAAGAAAGGTATTTATTTAAAAGTGAAAGCTTGTTAATCAAAGATTTCTGCTAGACAGTACCGTAATTTTTCAACATATCCTAGGACGATCCACAGAAATGGTTAAGTGAAAAGGTTCAAGAATCAGAAAGTCAGAGTAGATCACCAATCGAAAGTTTCGTAGTGAATGCATACTTTTGATCTGGGATAAGCTTAGAAATAATATGTTATCAATTCTATCCATTTAGAATAGATTCGAAACTTTAAAAACACTAAAAGTTAAAGCAATAGGATGGTATTTAGAATATTGAGAGGAGTCTTCTTTTCCAGCACAGGCTGAATGAGAGCAATCTTCCAGCATGAAGGGGACGGGGAAGTTTATTGAAATAAACAAAATAGTTTACCATGGCAAGGTGCAAGCTCATATTTGAACACAAAACTCGAGAATCACTGAAGGAATATTGATACATTAATAACTTAATAAATAAATAAAAAATAGTAAATAAATTAACAAATAAATAAATATGTTGAGAAGATATAGCAAATTTTAAATTCTTAATAACAGTAACTATGTAAATGAACAGATCACTTTTATTCTTCGGAACTGCTAAATACTAACCAACTCGTTTAATATTGGCATGCTTATTGACACTACGGCACCATTGGAGGCTATTTCGGTTGCAAGTGCGGTGGTAATTGAGAACACTAAAGCATTGAAAGAAGGGGAAAAAGAATCAAAAACTTTGAGTTTCTCTCCAATGACAATGGAAAGTCCTGAATCAGTAAATCCTTTTGCTATTGATTTTCCTCCTCCAACGAGCAAAAAAATGTCCCATGGAACTTTCTCATGAACTATTTTCCATGTAAAGCAGCTGCGTGAAGGCCCATCTATAAACAGAGAACTTTAAACAAAATATTAATAAATAATTAATAATATCAATATAATAATAATAAAATAATATATATAAATTAAATAATAAGAATAATAATAATAATAATAATAATAATAATAATAATAATAATAATAATAATAATAATAATAATAATAATAATAATAATAATAATAATAATAATAATAATAATAATAATAATAATAATAATAATAATAATAACAATACATAATAATAATATAATTAATCAAAAGAACATTAAACATAATAATCGGCTGCGAATATCTAGCGAACTTAGGCTCTTGTCGTTCTGTGTTTAATAATAACTAATAAAATAATAATAATAATAATAATAATAATTAATAAAATAATAATAATAATAATAATAATAATAATAATAATAATAATAATAATAATAATAATAATAATAATAATAATAATAATAATAATAATAATACTTAAAACTTAAAATACTTGCCTCTATATTTAGCACTTGGCCAGAAATTTGGTTGAGAAGGAATAATAAACATGAAGACTATGGCAAAAAAAGTTGGAATAACGTTGCCAAATGTACTGTAAAAAATTATAAATGATGTAAATTAACTTATGCTTGTAAAAGTATCTTACTAAATTTTGAATTCCTTTATTTATTTTTATTTATTTTTTAATATTTTACATTTATGTATATTAATTATTGAAAAAGAAAGTCTAAAATCACAAGATTATTTTATAGATTGGTTCATAAGACATTGTGGTACTGTATACCACAAGGTATCGGATTGATATTTTATAATAACATATCAATACACCAAAATGCAACAAAGTAGCTAAAAAATGTCATACATTTTAGGGAAATACATCTCAAGAAGATCTCCCCAACCAAGCATGAAACCAGGCTCCCGAAACAGCCAAAGAAAGACCAGAGTCACGAAAACTACAAGGACCGTTGATTCATGGAAAGAAACCTTCCCCAAACTATTGTATTCATCTTTAATAAATTGCTTTACTTTTTCATTCTGTTCTTCAGTTATTTCAGGCAATTTACTTCTGGAACTGAAATTAGTAATACATTGTCATTCAAGGCCTAGTTTTATTTTTTTAATTTCGTTACCATTATCATAAATTTTCTTATTAAAAGAATCCAATATATCGATTGAAACTCTTTGAAAAATAAAAATTTTCTTTATTTTTTCATAATTAAATAAAGTTTTATTTAACTGTACAATATTTACTTAGGTTTAAAATTAAAATTAAGCTAATTGGAAAAAATACTAAAAGCCAACAAAATACATACTAAATTACTAAAAACCTATTTATATCGCGCGTCATGAAAATGATATTTCGTTTCTAAAACAAACATTTTGGCATAAGAATAAGCTGAAAGAAGAAGGAAAAGAACAAGAAGAAGCAACACCAATAACAGCAACATTACTTGAAATTATCATATTAATTCGATGGGTTAATATCAAACATTACAAAAAAAATATTTTATTTTAGATAATGTTTCAAAGTACTGGAAAATAAGGTAATAGTTCGGTTTGAGGTAATGTTATCAAATATCGATTGTTTTTTCCGATAATCGTAGGTTATTGGATATTGTTGGTTACCCATAATTAAAATACTGCGTTGTATTCGAACACGTAAGAGTGACACTGGCTTTGGCCCCACAATAAAGTAAACAGTTTAAAACATAAATTAATAAATTCCATATAATTTATAAATATTTATAGCTATGTGTTAAGAATATTTTTAGAAAAATAAAGAGCTTTTTATATTTTAATAATTTTTTTTTGTTTTAATTTTAGATTTTAAAATAATATATCAAACAAATTTATTTCATTAATTAAATAACTTCTTTGGTAATGCGAATTGACTTTAAGTATTAAAATTTAAATTTTTTCAATAGGGTATGGATAATGCAACAAAAATAAATTAAATTTGTTGAAGTTTTCAACACACTTAAAATCTTCCAAAAGAATTAAATTTCAACATTAATATATGATCTGACTGCTGTTGAAGATGGACGAATTAAAAATAGAGGGGAGAAACAAAAGAGAAGAAACTGAAGAACAGCAGAGAAGAAACCTGAAGACTGAAGGCTGCAAGAACTTTGATCTAAAGTCTAAATAGCTCTCAGAATTCAAGAAGAGAAAGCTTTTGGAATGAAGACCTGACCAGATTATTGTAACAGAATTTTGCAAAATTTGTCGAGTCTGTTTGTTTTTAAAATTTTATAGAAAGAAGCATAATATTTTATATTTTGATAAAAATTATTGGAGGAGTTTCAAAATTTTCGGCAAGATTTCTTTTCATTTATTTTAAATAGTATATAAAAGTGTCCTGCTATAGCGATGTTTATACCTCTCACTACGTCTCATGCTAACTTAAAATATAGGTTCACAATTTTTAAAGATATTTATGATATACAGAATTACTACTAAATACCTATCTGCAATTATTTAGTTAGAAAATATTCATAATTTAATTTATTTAAACACAACATTATTTAAATAGATTAAGGAAAGAGTGTACCTAGCTCAGAACCGTCACGCGTAACTTTCAATAATTCTGTCGAGAAAGGTACAGGTGGTTCATCCAGGCGAGATGCAACACTTGTGAATTGTGAAATTAATGGAATATCATACTCAAACACGCAATGCTTGGGAGGAGCTTATGTCATCATGGTGAACCAGTAAGTAATACTAAGTATACAAGCCCTATGTAAATTTATGTAATAAGTAAACTATCCTATATTTATAAAATATTCTGTAGCTATGTTATTAAAAAATTTCTATTTTCAGATGACTTTTACCTGATCACATCACACCAAAAAGCACCAAGGGAATAGATGTAGCTTATGGAATATTCAAAACAACATACATGGGAACAGAGTTCAAACAAGACTGAATTTAGCAAAGGCAAATGGAACCAATGTCAATAAATGTCATTACTGGTCATTCACGTGGTTCCTTTGGAAATGTTTCTAGGAGTTCATTAGGGTATATTTTAACGATTTTGGCATCATAGATGCGTAACCTATTAAGGTCTAAATTTTTAGAAAATTGATGGAACTACAAGGGCCAGATAAGTTTTCTGGAGCGCATTGGCTGAAAGCTGAATGATGTTTCAAAATGGGAGGTGGATGCTAAAGTTTAGGCAATTCCAAATGCATAATTTAGTCATATCTAACATAAAGTCATGATGCTTATGACTGACCAGTACCTTATTATATCGCCACAGTTGGGGTGAAACCACAGGGAATACATAGATGATGATTTGGCCTTTTTGAGAAGTTGGACGTATGAACCATTCTCGTTGGCTAACATTAGCATGCAGAGTAATCTTTCGTATATTTATATTTCAACCTACTAAAAATCTAAAGCTGATTGCCGGAATTAATAGTAAAGGTGTATTTTCCTAGTTGGTTTTCATATTAACATTAAGTAAATATTTAATGATGGTCCAAAACTATTTAAACTGTGATTCTAGAATCATTATAAATTTCTTGATTAATGCTAGGAACATTTGATATATAAGTTATATAGAAATGACAGTACTTTGCTCATATGTTGTAATAACAATAGTATAAGGAAAATGATGTTATTTAAACAAATTGGAGGTAGTGGGTGAAAGCAAGACAATTGATTTTGGGTGAACTTCGTAGGAATTCTAGAAATTTTAAACTTTTTTTGCAAAATTCTTTCAATTTGATATCAACTTCTCCCAGTTAAATCTAAGCGATGTTTATATCAGAAGAGGAGTGCGGGCCTTCTGCGAAATATAACTGAATTCTTTTATAACGGATAACGGGCATTTCATGTATACATTTTGCTTAATGATCCGCTAAATTTTGTAAAAAACACACTTAAAAAACTTTAGTCCTTAACTTGGAAGTACTTCTACCAGTCTGATTGACATAGACTCTAATCAAATATATATTGCTATAGTACGAAGGGAAACACTGTTTGATGAAGATTGAAGTCATTGAGCAACAAATATTACGAAAATAGCAACACACAAGGAATGGAAAAATATTATGAAACATTTCGTTCAAGCTCACGCACCACGAGTAGGGGAATAAAGAATAAGAAATAAGGGGTTACGATTTCTGTAGAATACACATCAGATTCAACGCTTAATTGTTCACTGATTAAACTAAAGTAAAATGGGATTTTGGCAAATACGAAAAAAAATTTCTAAAAAATTTTTCTCTTTAACAACATATTTCTCGAAATGTGCTAGACATGACTATATTATAATACAATATATTAGTATATATATATATATATATAATATATATATATATATTATAATTATATATAATTATATAGTATACTATAGTATATAATTATTAATATAAGTATATATTATATATATTATGATATATATATATAATATTAATGTATGTATATAATATATATATATATATATATATATATATATATATATATATATATATATATATATATATATATATATATATATATAAATATATATTTTTATACAATAAAGGTAAAATAATCGGCTATTTATAAGTGGTTGACTCCAGGAGCGAAATCAATAATTAATGTATCGTTATTTTAATAATTTTAGGGTAAATAATTAAATTTTTGGATAAACTAACAGTAACTTAACTACAACATAATTACTAAGAACCTAACTTAACTAATCCATAAACCAATATACCTCAATTGACCTAACTAATATTAAAGGAGTCAACAGCTATAAATTGTCCATATATATATAATCATATGATATTACTATAATAAAGAATATTTGAATATTTATAGTTCTAATAAAAATTCTTACAATTTCTACACAAAATTATAAATAAAAATGTATTAGCGAATTTAGTTTCTATAAACATTTTCTCAATAATGTGGATTAAGAAAACATTTCCAATAGAATATTTACATGATACTAGAATTAACTTCAAAATGTTTCCTTAGTAATTGTTTCCTGGAGTGAGAACAGGGATGGCAAGAGCTTTCATTTTTCAATAGGGACTTCTGTACTTTTTTGGTTTTTTTTCTTTGTTACCAAATTCATTTTTGGGAATGTGATTAGAAAATGTTTTGATGGAACTTGTAGAAACAATTTTGGGTATTAAATAAATATTAAAAACAAAACTTTTTTATATTAATACATCGACCTTATATCAATGTTTCTAGATTTAAGAAATTTATCCTCACGAACGGTTTAATCTTTGTGAAAACAAAATTTACGAATATTGAGAAGATACAGAATACGAACAATTGTTTTATTGGTAATTTTTATAGTCTGAAAATAGTATATAAAATTCACTTCATCCATACTAAAAGAAACGCAAAGTTTATAATATAAATCTATGAAATTATTTCTAGGTTTCAATAAACCTATGAAATTATTTCTATGATTTCATATATAACGGGAAATGCATAAACTTTCAGTGTTGGAGATTTTTCAGTTTGACAAGTCTAGTGTTTCAATTAATATATAAAGGCGTTATTGATTCTTTATTAAAACAATTTTAAAATTCAATTTTGTTAGAAGAAACGAATTATGTAAAGTAAAAATGTTCATTTTGTTTTTATAAATTTATTTAAAATGTTAGGGAAGACTAATACATTTCCAAGTAAAATTTTAAAAACAAAGCCATTAAATAAGAATAAAAATGCTTCAGCATTTTTTAAATGTTTGTCATGAAATAAGACGGATATTTAATTTATCTAAATATCTGATTGCATATTTAATTTCCTATTCTTAATACTGTAGACTACATGACTTTTTCTCTTGTAAACGTATAAAAAATCGATAAACTTTAGTGAATAACATTATAAGTTTAAAACAAAGTCCAAAAGATTTGGGTTTAATAACTTTTTTTGTATATTTAAAATAACAACTAGACACTCTCTCTCTCATCTCTCATTCTCATTCTCTCGTCTCTCCTCTCTCTGCTCTCTCTCTCTCTCTCTCCTCTCTTCTCTCACTCTTCCTCTCTCTCTCTCTCTCTCTCTCTCTCTTCTCTCTCTTTATATAATATACTATATAATTATATATATATATATATATTATAAAGTGATATATAATATCTTTATAATCGTTAGAAGGTACTGTACTATATATATATTATTATAATATTATATATATATACTTTTATATATACTATATATATATATTATATATATATATTAAGTATATATATATATAATATAAGTTATATATATATATTATTATATATATATAATATATATATATATATAATATATATATATATAATATTATATATAATATATATATATATATATAGTATATAATATATATATATATATATATATATATATTATATATATTTATTTATAATATTATGATGTTTATAATATGATGATGGACATTAATTTGATTTACTCGTTAGTTTTTCAAAAAAAAAAAAAAAACAAAAATTGTTGTTGGATTAGTGATGTTCCTAAAAGGGTGACTTGATATTTTTGGAATAGATAATTTGGGAAGATGGAAATAATGTTTGTTGTTCTTATACCTAAAAAATTAAATTATGCAACTAAGTCATTTGTAAATGATAATTATGGAAGATATTAATTTTTATATATGCTTAGCATAAACTTAAGTTGACTGGGTGCTGACAAACCAACCCAGTAAAAGCAGGCTTCCATATGTTGGTCCAGGACGAGGAGTACGCTAGAGGTCGAAAGATGTTTGAAACTAGAAGTCTTATGGGTAATTTTTTCTCAAGCCATGCGTATGAAACAAAATCGCTCAAATCATAACCTCCAGTAATCGAACGAAGATTTTGGCTTAAGTTATGATTTCAGGTACAAGACTAACGAATGGTAGATGATCTTGCGAACCTTTCCTCGTTACAGAAAATTGTAAAAGAATGTTCAAAAATGATAGCTTGAGAGAGAAAGGTTAAGCCAATATGATAATTATAAACTTTAGTGCCTTATGAAGAAATGAAAGATTATGGTAGCAATCTTACCCACGTAGTTTATAAGAAAATAAACAAGTTTATTGCATATACTTGTTTTAGTAACAGAATGAAATAATGTCATAATTGCACTATGATGAAAACTTAAATTGTTAGAAGCTATGAATAGAGATGCAGTTGAAAAAATACATCGTGACGATTAGGT
>JABUQX010072158.1:0-10000 GCA_015478945.1 Trachelipus rathkii
TGGTTGTATTCGACTGCCTTTATAAATTGAGGTGAACCCGTATTTGATGTAACTCTCATCATACTGTCTCTTTTTTGATGGAGCCGCCACTAATATATATATATATATATATATATATATATATATATATATATATATATATATATATATATACCATATATATATATATATATATATATATATATATATATATATATATATATATATCTCTCTCTCTCTCTCTCTCTCTCTCTCTCTTTCTCTCTATATATATATATATATATATATATATATATATATATATATATATATAACTATATATATATTGAAACAAATGATTGAGAAAATAGGGAGAAGAAGAATAAATTTGTATTTAGGTTTTATGGATTTTTTAACAGGCGTATGATAGAGTTAATAGGGAAAGTTTATGTGGCAGGTGTTAGTCATATATAGTGTTGGTAGTAGAGCTTCTGATGGAATCAAAGTATGTATGGCGATAGTGAGGAAGCGTGTGTAGAATAAATGGTGTCAATGGTGATTGGTTTTAGGATTAATAGCGGAAGCGAAGTAAGACAAGGTTGTGTTATGTCTCTACTTGGTTGTTGAATTTGTATATGGATGGGGTTATGTAAGAAATAGATTCGAGGTGGGATGGCAGGAAATGGTGTTAGAATGTGGAGGAGAATGTGGAGATGAGTGGAGGGTGCCTACCATTATATGCGGATGATTTGTGGTTAATGTGGCGAATCTGAAGAGTTTGAAGGATTGGTAGAAAGTTTACAGTGTGTAAAGGAGGGGCAGAAGTAAACGTGGATAGAGTAAAGGTTATGATTGTGGTGAGGACTACTCCCTCAGGTGAAGTTATGTTAGATGGTGAGCAGCTGGAACAAGGTGTCTGAGTTTAAATATTTAGAGGTATATGTTGGATGAGAAGAGGACGGAATGATGAAGAGTGTATTAGGAAAGTTGTGAATACGTGGGAAGGTGGCTGGTGCATTCAAATCGTTGGTGAATGTAAAGGGACTAAGTCTTAGGTGTGCTAGGGTTTTACATGAGGGTATGTTGTTACCTGTGATATTGTATGGTAGTGAGACTATGGTCTGGAATAAGAGAGTATAAGTCTAAAGTTCAATGTATTCACAGATGGACAAATCTTAGGGGTGTGCTAGATGTTGTGAGAATTGATAAAGTGAGGAATGAACTTATTAGAGTATTGTGGTGCGAAGAAAAGGGTAAATGAGAGAGAATAAATGAAAGTATGTTAGAGATGGTTTGGTCATATAGAGGATGAATGATAGTGGTTGGTTAAGCGGATGTTGGTTAAGCGGCGAGTGTGTTGGGAACCGACCGGCTGGGAACGAAAGTGATTGAGGTCAGTAAACGGAATATTTGAAAATGTGGGTTTGGTAGGGCGAAAAAAGAAGTGTATAACAGGAGTGAATAGCGGGGATTGTGAGGGTTATGGTTGTGGCCCTGGGCCAGGGATGAACCCTTACATTGTGACGATCTACCAAAGTGAGGGTCCGTCGCTCTGTCCCATGAAGCTTTTAGGGTGGATTTTTCTGACTGTGATGAGTTCCCACTAATTAATACTGAGGGGGCGGTAGGCTGGGCTTTCTTTTCGACTATGTCATGTTTTCTGCTTTTCTTTTCTGATGCTCATCACGCACCTTACTCCCCATTCTTGGAGAAAATAGAAGGAAGATAAAGAAAAAAAGAATATATATATATATATATACCGTACGTATATATATATATATGGTAAATTTTACTTTTAGGCAGCACTAATTTTTTTGCAGGATTCATTTTGATATTTGTTGGGTTCAATTAAATCGAAAATCGATACTTTGTTATATCGATACATAAAATCGATATTTTGAAAATATATATCGATATATATATGTATATGTATATATATATATATATATATACTCTTTCTCTATATATATATATATATATATATATATATATATATATATATATATAGTAAATCAAATGTCTAAAGTACTCATTTTTGGAAGAGTTGTGCTTTGCCCAGGTTATATCTTCACTTGAATACCCACTTGGGTGAGTCGCCCGATGTCCAGAATTAGGGTCTCTCGGCCTCTAGGTGGACTACGGGGGGACTAATCCCCCCTCGGGGATGTCTTTGGAACCCCGCTCTTTGGTCTTTGGGTGTCACGGGGGTTCCTCCACTCCCCTCCGGGGTATGAAACGTCCCCCACTCCGTCCCCCACGTCAGCTCGAGCCCCTAAAAAAGGAGTAAATGTCTCATTTTAGGGGCTCGTTGACTCACTGTGCCGCAAAACAATAGCCCTAAACTTTACTGATCCACTGAGCCGTAAAACTAGCTCTAACTTTTACTGATAGACTTTTTACTGATAGCTGCCCGAGAAAGATATATATATATATATATATATATATATATATATATATATATATATATATATATATATATATATATATATATATATATATCTCACGGAAAAAGTTAAACCAGTCTACAACTGTTTTTGGACTAAAATCAACGTACATTGATACCTTTGCTACTATTACATCTTGTAAAAAATAAAACAATGCTAAAAAAAACTAGCAAACTCCAACCGTTTTGGCATATATAAAACAAATCACTTATTCATTTCTAAACTTCCGCTGACAACTCCACTAAAGACAACCAGCTTGAATATAAAGTTTGAATAATGCAGTTGATGTTTTGTTACAGTGTTGCCAACTAAAAAGATCAGAAAGCACAAGATTTTATAAAAAAAAATAAAAAAAGTCAAAATGCCAATATTTGATGAAAAAAGCAATAGACGGTTCAAAAAAATCAGTAAAAATAAGAACACGCGTTTAGTAAAATTTTGCACTAAAGTAGCAATAAACGCACTAGATCTATTGCAAAATGCACCAAATTGGCATCACTGGTTATATCATATCTCTTACAAATAATCGATTTACAACTAATCGATTTAATATTAAAATATCAATGTATCGTTAATTCCCATAAAATATCGAGTGGACTTAGTTTTTATTTTTCTGCTGCCGAAATGTAAAATTAAGCCTATATATATATATATATATATATATATATATATATATATATATATATATATATATATATATATATATATATATATATATATATATATATATATATATATATATATATTAATATTAATATTATTTATAAATATTCTTATTTTTATTATTTTATATTAAAGCTTTCTAGCCTGGGATCCAGTACTTTTCTAGCTTGGGGTCACCACCTTCAGATATTTATAGCTTGGGATCAAGCACTTTTCTAGCTTAAGATTATCAGCCCAAGCCTATTTCTGGCTTGAGATGAAGCTGACTCAGTTACCAACTACAGATTATTTATCAGATTCTGATTTGATTAATATCTACACATCAATTGGAGATCCTAAAAGTAAAAGACTTATAATTTTGACCCATGAAAAACATACACCACAACACTCCAAAATAAACCTTCTTGAAATAAAAGATAATTGAATTGATATCAAAAGATAAATTGAAGCAAAAAAAATTTGAAACTTATAAATTAAAAACCAATATAGTTACAGTGCATATATCCAAGGTTCTGTTCAATATCATTTAATCACAGAATTTTGGATATAAATATACTGGAATAAAGCTTTGTGGATGGTGAAGAGTTCTTTGTATGGAGACATTTTACCAAGTCCCACAATATGACTTACCCCAGTTAGGATAACCCAAAGGAAGGAAAATATTTCTTTAGTCCTTATTCATTCTTTATTTATATATTTTATTTTTTGTATTTTCTATTTTTATATTTTTCGTGAAGTTTAGCACAATTGCATTGGAGGGGGCAAAGGAATAAATACCCTGTACATGATCTAAATTAGTAATTTTTCCCAGCATCACATTTTTGTAAGTCGTATTTTTACCTCCCTTACATCATCCAAGCATGGTAGGAAAAATATATATTTCAAAAAAAAAATTCATTATACTAGCTATTGGGGAGAGTGCAATGTTATTCAAATCGTTTTAAAGTGTACCCAGGAGAATTTGCTAGGTGAAGGTATACTAATACAGTAATTGTTTCAACTGAACTATTGAATCTGAATTGTGAATATTTATATAATGTAAAGACAGAGGACATTCGGACATTAGGAATATAGAGACAGTAAAAAGCAACATGGGCCTATCGAGACTTGTCCCAGTCAACCCACTAACCAAAAATGCTCATGCAAATCCACAAAGCCACCCTAGGGCTTGTCATTTTGTAACTACAATCCACCATTTGGCTTAGTCAAACTAATGATATATAAATATGATACCCAAGCCATCCACATGCATTAATAACTAGTTATGGTCACACAATGCTCTAACAATAATAACTACTATAACTAAAACCCGCCAATTTTGCTTCGTCAAATATATTATATGATACCAAACCATCCATAAAGAATCTAACCGTTTCTTAATGTTGCAATCGAGTCCCACTCAACAACCTCCTCTGGGCAGACTATTCCAAAATTTAACAACGCCTATTATGATGCATGCTTTCTTAATATCAAGATGGCAAAATGCTTTTTCTTCTTAATTTTCTTATTATGCCCCCTGGTCACTTGTCCAGTTCTACTATGAAATTTATTGGTCTCTAACTGTTATTCATAGATGTAAATATTTATGTAGACTTGTTCATGTCCTCTGGAGACATCGCCATTTCCACAGAAAACATCCAATCCTTCAGCCTCTCTCGTAGCTATTACCCTCAAATTCCAGAAATCATCCTTGTTGCTCTAAGTTGCACTCTCTCTAGCCATATCTAAGTTTTCTTTAAATAATAGGGGCCCAAACTTGTGCCAATAACTCTATTATGGCCTAACATAGCTATTATTCAGTTTACTTATTACTTCCTTGATCTTTGTAAACAACATTGCGATTTTATTATGCCCAGCATCTTATTGGCTTTATTTCAAACACTGATTTACTACTTTCAAATTACTGCTTATAATCCCACCTAAATCTTTTTCTTGGTCCACAACTCAAGCCAATCCCATTCATATCGTAGTTAAAACTTTTTTTGAGTAACCTAGGTGAAGAACTTACAACTTTTTTACTATTAAAATTCATTTGCCATTATCTGCCCACGCAGAAGTTTATCAAGATTCATTTTGAATTCTTTATGCATCCTTCATAATTCCTAATGAGGTGGCACTTGTAATCATCTGCAAACTTAGAACACCTTGCATTTTAAGTCCCTGGTCTAAATCATTTATATATATGAGGAACAATAGTGGCCCCAGCACTGAACCCTGTGGGACACAACTCTTCACTATTTCCCATGATGATTTATTCCCATTTAGTTGTACACACTGTTTTCTATTTCTCAACCACTCTTTAATCCAACCATGTACGACTCCACCTATACCACATTGCAATAACTTCTTCATCAGCCTTATGTGGGGAACCTTATCAAAAGCTTTACTAAGGCCTAAATATACAATATCAACTGTATCTCTCTGCCAATGCAGTCAGTAATGTATTCATTAAATTCTAAAAAGGTTTGTCTGCATGACCTACCCTTTCTGAAACCATGCTGGGAGTCATACATTATCTGTTATTTTCTAAATATTTCTCTATATGACTTTCGTAACTTCCAAAGAACTTACACCAGAGAATTTAAGCTAAACTGGCTATAATTCCACTCTCTTACTAACCTTTTTTAAATAGGCACCAACATATGCTTTTTCCAGTCTTCCTGGTACCTCACAAAATGTTATAGATCGCTTAAAAATCAAATACAGTGCCTTTGCATTGCTGTGATATTACCCTCTTTCAGAATTCTACCATATATACCAATCAGGGCCTGCAGCTTTACTTGGATCAATATGATCTAATAAACGTTTAATATCTTTAACATCAAATTCAAATTCTGTAAGTCTATATTTGTTACATGCATACACGAACTATTAGTCTCTGAACTGATTGTTATGTTAGTCTATTATCTAATCTTTCCGCTGTAAACACTGAAGCAAAAATAAGCATTGAAAATGTTTGACCAACTCCTTATCTGAACTAACTAAATTTTCATCATTTAATTGGACCATTGGTCCTATTCTTACTTTTAAATTTTATAAAAGCTAAAAAACTTCTCCAGTTCTTATTACTATTCCTTGCTAATTAATTTCTGCCTTTTCTTTGCCTTTCTTATTGACTGGTTTAAGTTCATTTTCAATTTTTCCTATAATTTTCTAAACCATCTTCCCTATTACTATTGAATATTTTAAAACATCTGCGCTTTTCATTAATTTTCTCTTTTATCTCTCTATTCCACCAAACAGGTTTTTCTCTTTGCCACCCTAACAGGTTTATCTTTAAAACATACTGACTGAATTTTCATTAAATTTGTTTAACAATGTTCCCACATGATAAAAGTTTGGTCTTTAAACTCTTATCCCAGTTAGTTATACTAAGCATGTCTCGAATTTGGTAAAATCGCCATTCTCGAATCTATGATCTTTTCCCTTATTAACTCTGCAATTTGGGCCCACTTCACATTCATATTAATATCTAATTTATATTAATGGTCACTAAGTCTAAATTCTCCTCAACTCTAACGTCCAACCACCATACTTTCATCATTAGTTAATATTAAGTCTAATAGTGCTTCTATCTTGTGGGTTCTTAGACCATCTGGTCAAAAAGTTATCTAGTATACAATTTACATGAATGCAGAACTACTGCGGTCATATTAACAAGGAATCCCAATGTAATGCCAGGAAAATTTAAGATCACGCCATTATGAACTATACCTTTTTCATTATCTGTGGCATGCCTGTTCAATTTCTTTCACAATTTTCGCATCTAATTCTTCTCTGGCCAGGAGGTCTTTAAAATGCCCCTATTCTATATGATTTATTGTATATAAGGATATCTACCCACACTGATTCAATATCATGATTAATTTTAAAGTCAGTCATTAATACCGATTGAATATTGCTTTTAACATAAGGCGCCACACCACCACCCTTCTTTCCTTACGCTGGTATAAATAAAGTGAATATTCCTCTATTTCATATTCCTGAAAGGAGTTCTGCAAGGTGCAATATAAGGATGATAATGTCTTGATAATCTGTACTTAAATTTGAATTGTAATGATTCAATGTTATTTCTTTACAGCCTCATACCTCTAACCCTGAAAGTGGTGATGTTTAATGGCCAGAAAATATAAATAGAGAGCTTCTAATGGCCCAAAAAAAAATGACTTTGGCGTGATTTCTGTGAAAGAAATGTAAAATGTGGAAATTTAAAATGTATATTCTTTTGTTTCTCTTTCCCAGAAAAGAAATTGGTGACTATGAAAAAGAAATGATGCAGTAGAATACTAATCTCCAAGTCTGAAAAAGAAAATGATGTTTTGCCCACTGCTAGTGGCCCAAAAATTTAAAGATGCAGTATAACTAATAATAAGAATAGAATATAGGGGGGGGGAAAAAAAAAAAACAAAAAAGCACATTGGCCTATCGAGACTGTCCCAGTCAACCACTAACCAAACATGTTCACCATGCAGTCAACAAAGCACCCTAGGGTGTGGCATGAAGATATGAACTAGAAAATCCACCAATTTGGCTTAATAAAAAAAAATGATATTATTATGAATAACTAAACGCAATTTTCATAACTGAGTTATGGTCACACATGCAGTAGCTATTAACATTAATAACTACTATAACTAAAAAACCAGCCAATCTGGCTTGGCCCAAAAAAGAAAGATGCAGTATAATATAATATTCTGGTCTGAAAAGGAAACCTGTAAAGATGATATTTCCAGAGTAATTTATATGTTTTGAATATATTAAAGAATTTATTTAAAATTTTGATCGTAAGATATTCTTCTTTGTGAGAAAGTTCATTATTAATATGCATACACTTTAAGAAAAATCCTCTGGCAAGGATTTCTTTCTGTCTACAGCTCAGTGGATGACACAGTGGTAAGCCAACAAATTTCTATAAATATGAATGATTATTTTAGCTACCCTTTAGTCAATAAATTTGATGCAATAAATTATTTTATTATTATGAAATTGGTTTTATTATATTTATTTACATACCTTTCTCTTTCACCAATGGTCCTTCTCCTAAACTTCTCTCTATTGCATTCTAATCAATTTTATCTACCTGAATCTATAACTAATATTATCATTAAATACATTTAACATATCAATTATAGAAATTCAGATAACAGCAACTAAGTCTGAAATATAGAAAAAGGGTCAGCCTCCCGAAAACAACATGCATATAACAAAAAAACTATAACAGCTACAGGAAAATAAATAAAATTTTATTAATCAGGAGACATTTTTATCCATGAAATTTTTTTAAAAAACGCTTTTAAAAAATTTAAAATTGTTAAAAATATTGGAAAATCTGTATGATTATGATCATTTTTTGAGAAGAATGAAGGAGCTCTAGCGTTTCGAGCTAAAGTCAAAGCTGCCAAGTGTCTTTTTTTTTTTAACTAAAAGATATCCCAAGGGTAAATGACCAAGATGGACAGAGTCAGGGTTTTCGGCCTACCGGGGGACGACTGGGGGGACTTCACCCCCCCTCTCGACTCGAACCCCCTAAAAAGGAAATAAAAAGAAAAATTAACATTTTCTCCAGAGCATAAAAAAAACGATATTTGGTAACTCTTGCTCTCATTCGTACTACTGCAGAAATCGAAGGTTGACGAGAGCATATACTGCCAGACCTAAGATTATAGCTACTACTAATATTTAAGTCATTATTAATAAATATTAGAATAAAATAAATTTTTTTTTTAAGTTTCATGGATGAAATTGCTTGCTGAAATCAAAAATGTTATTTATTTTCCTGTAGCTAGCTGTTATAGTTTTTTTTTTTTTTAGTTGCATGCATGATGGCTGTCGGGAGGCTGGCTACGAAAAGAATTAGCAACATAGTGCATAATATAAGAAATAAAGTTTTATGAAGTAAACCTAGAGGATACCAAAGATCCCTTTACAAGGCTCAGCTCACAATTACCACATCTGCTAAATAAAATAAATCCAGCTCAAAAATCAATGCAACAATCATTTATTCACACTGTTCCAAAATCAGTCACGAACCTTCATTCAGCACAAATCGATTTAAAATTAAATGACTTAAAGCTGAAGAACAACCTATAATATGACACCCCTCATCTTCCTTAGAAATGTTTTTAACAATAACACGCCATCAAAACCTCAAAACTCGCCCACTAGGGATGGCCAAAAAATATTGATATTTGAGAATATCGATATTTTAGCTGCATATTCGTATTTTTGGCGATATTTTCTTGGGCGATATATCCACATTTCGATAAGTGTTTCTCAATCTCTAATGTCGGTTTTCTTTTGAAGACCAAATTGCCAATAAATATAGTTGAGGTGAATAAACTTTACGTAACTATTACATTAAAACTATATACTTAAATTTACAAACCAACTAGCAGGTATATTATAAATGCATTTGTTAATAAAAATATGAAAAATTACGCTCCAAAAAAAAATCGACTAATTTCGGAGTTTTTTTTTAGGGATAACACTATCGATGTTTGTTTCTGATATTTTCCGATTATTTATATATCGATAAAAAAAAATTCTTTCGATAATTTTTTTTACGATTATCAACGATTCAATTGAACCATAAGCAGCGTTTCCCGAAGCCCGACTGCAGCCAGCGCGGGCACACAAGAGCATATGCATCGTTTTCCTAGCCTGTTTGCGCACTTTCTACGTCACGTAGACGTCACAGTCAGGCGCCCGTTGTTAAATCCTCAATTTCAGGAATTAGTAACGGGCGGGCTGCGGAAGGATACCTTGTTTACAAACAAATTTCTTTACAAAACATGTGTCGGAAATGGCTGGCCAAAAGTTTTTTAATATTTTAGTTAACTTTTAAATTAAGGATACTAATATATCGTATCATTTCATAAAATAGATACATATAGGTATAATAGTATTGTTTACAATTGTCAGCTGATCCGACGGGC
>JABUQX010072158.1:12500-17500 GCA_015478945.1 Trachelipus rathkii
CCTCTCTACGGGTATGGAAAACCTCCCCCCTTCTGTTCCCCGTTGGCTCGAGCCCCTATTGGGCCGTGAGTATATATAGTAAATATTATATTATATATATATAGTATTATAATCTATTATATATATATATATATTATATATATATATATATATATATTATATATATATATATATAATTTATATAGTATATATTATATATATATTATATTGTGGTAATTGAGGTCAGGTCAATTTTACCAACATAGCACGCAAATGCAAAAGCGGAGTTTATTAACGAACTCTATTTTCTCACTATGGCAATAGCAAATCTTTCAATATTTTTGAGTAGCGTTCTCATCTTATCTTGCCGCCATTTTCGCACGACATCGACGCTTTATAATTGCTCACAAGAATTATGGATTTTTACCATTTTATGAAGTCTTAAAGCTTATTAAAGCATATGATATTTCTCGTATTGCCATGGTGAGTAAGATGACAGTGCAAATATGTTTATTAATGTGTAATAGTGATAAATGATGGTACCCTGTGAAGTGGCCGTTATTATAACATATTTCTGTATATATTTTGCTTAGCTAGCTTATCCTCATGGTAGCACCCTTAGATTAGTATATACTAAGGGCCTATTATTTTATGTAAGCCACTTTCATGGGGAACCTACGCCCGATTTTTGTTTGGCCAATAATACTTTGTAAATTTTTTATGTAGGCCAACAAGTAGGCCATCTAATAGGCTCGGCCCATATATTGTAATTTGTTTTTATTCATATAAAATTAACTTAAATTAATTTATTATATTTTAATGTTAAATTTAGTGATATTATTTTAATTTCTTAGCATTAATTATTATTATTGATTAATTCCCAGGTTTCTGGGGTCCGTGTTTTATTCTAAATACAAATTCAACTGTATCAAGTCTTTGTTGGCCCACTAACATCAAACAGCATCCCGCTAAAAAGTGGTAACCATCGGAGCGACCTTGAAGCCTACCCGAAGAAGTAGGCTCCCAACACCCAGCCTATCCCATTTCTTCGCAACTTTGAATCTCACAGTGGACCCCATCCATAGGCCAGACAAAGGAGGACCGTCCTGTTGCATGTGCAACAGTTATAATCTGCACTTCTTTAACTTCACGTTATTAATCTTATTCATTGCAATTAGCAGCATCAAATCTAATTCTTTATTATTATTATATTTATTATTATTATTAATTATTATTAATTATTATTTTATTATTATTATTTATTATTATTAATTATTATTAACTATTATTTCATCATTTATCTTTATATTTCGACATATACAATCTATATAGCTGTCATTACGCTATGCAGTTTTATATATATATATATATATATATATATATAATTATTATATATTAATTATATATATATATATTATAATATATATATATATATATACTATATATATCATATATATATATATATATATATAGTAATTATATATATATATATATATTATATAAATATAATATATAAATATTTATATATATATATATATTATAGTATTATAGGTAACAAACACCGGAAACAAAAAAGTTTTAGTATTTTATTTATCATATTTTCTACCAGAAACAAAAAAGATTTTAGTATTTTTTTATCATATTTCTGCCAAAACAAAAAAGTTTTAGTATTTTATTTATATTTTTTCTGCCAGAAACAAAAAAGTTTTAGTATTTTTTTTATCATATTTCTGCCGGAAACAGAATAGTTAGTTTTATTTTCGCGCTGTCATCTTTTGCATTATTTACTTATTTACTTTTTCTAGTATTGGTGCTGTGGTTTTGCCTTCTTCCTTCCTTCATTCCTCTCCTAATTCTTACCTTCTCTCTTCGTCATTTCTTTTCTTCTACTTCATTCTCCAGCCCTCGTCATGGTGGAGACTAACGACGACACTCATCCTCCACCTCCTCACCACTTTCGTCTTCCTCCTTTCTACCCTCACCATCCTGAAACATGGTTTTCACTAGTAGATGGCATCCTCCGTACTATCAGTGATGAGGCGACCAAGTACAGTACGGTTTTGTCCTTCCTGCCTGAGGATGTATCCCTCCGCATTAGGGATTCCATCCCTACACTGTCCGCTTCTTCTACCCCTTACTCAGATCTTCGTACCCTCTTGATCTCCCGCCTGTCCCTTTCTCAGGAAGCCAAGTACGAAGAACTTCTACGTGGCACCTCACTAGGAGATCAGAAGCCTTCTGATCTCCTGGTGCAGATGCTCTCTTTGCTGAGTGGACCCCCTACTACACAGGAGTCAGGTTTTGTCCGCACTCTCTTTATTCAGAAACTACCCAGAGATGTACAGTATTTCCTCGCATCGATGGATCCAAAACTTACTCTTCAGGAGGTTGCAGAGAGAGCCGATGGTCTTATACGCTTCTTCAACTCTAATGCTCCCGCTGTTTCTGCCATCGCTGCTCCTGTGTCTGTTTCCTCTTCTCCTGCAGCTCAGGCACTTACTTTTCCTCCTACTTCATTGCCTCTCCCGTCTTCTTCGCTTCCTTCTCCCTATACCTTCTCTTCACCCCCTCTGTGGTCTCTCCGGTTTCCTCTTCCGCTGCTACTTCTTCTTCTTATCCGGTGTACCCGCCCCATCCCTCGTACCCCTGGTCCATCTCCAGCGCCTCTCACGACCCCTGTTCCTCCCGTTTTTCGAGTATAGAGACCCGTCTTTCGGCTTTGGAACATGGCATGGCAGACATGAAAGCGGAGCTGATGTCCATCTCCGCCATGCTACGGTCTCAAAGGGACTCTCGATCCCGCAACCGCTCCTCTTCAGGTCGTCGCTTCTCTGACCGCTCTCCCACCCCAGGCCCTCAGCAATATCCAAATGGGTATTGTTTTTACCACCACCGGTTTGGCTTGAAAGCGCATAAGTGCAACCAACCCTGCACTTTTTCGGGAAACCCCCTAGCCAGCGGTCCATAAAGGCGGTGGATCCAGCTGGCCACCCCAGGGCCCTTAGGTGGGGGGGGGGGGGGGGGGGGGGGGGCGGGGGAAAAAAAAATCGTTTCATTTTGGGGGCTCCAATCGAGAGTGCCATGATATCAAAGGGCCCCTCCCGCTAAAAAAAAGGGGGGGCCCCCCCCCACCTGGGCCACCTCGTTCGTTTGTTTCTTCCTCTCGCCTTCTTCGTCTGGATGTCCGGCGCCTTTTTTCGACAGGTCTACAAACCTCTTCTACCTTATCGACACCGGAGCCTCGTATTCTTTGCTACCTCGAGATGCTACCCAGAAGTCCGCTGTTCCTCTTCCTGACCGGGCTCTTTACGCTGCAAATGGTAGTACCATCCCTGTCTATGGTGAGCGTTTGTGCACCTTAGACCTCTCTCTTCGCCGTCAATTCCCCTGGGTATTCGTGGTTGCTGATGTGACCCAACCCATTTTGGGAGCTGATTTTCTGTCTGGCTCATTTCGACCTTATGGTCGATCTAAGAAACAGGAGATTGGTTGACGGTTGTACGTCTCTGTCTTCTGCAGGTACCGTAGTTTCTTCTGCTCTTAAAGGCATCTCTGCGGTTGCTCCTTCTTCTGGTACCTCCCCCTTCTTCACTATCCTGCAGAAGGATTTTCCGGCGCTGTTGAACCCCTGTTCTTCTTTTCTTCTCCTGTTCAACACTCTGTGCGCCATCATATAGAGACTACACGGGCTCTCCCACCTTTGCTCGTGCTCGGCGTCGTCTCCTGACAAGCCTCAAGGAGAGAGAGAGAGTTTGAGCACATGTCGACTTTGGTAATCGTCCGCCCTTGCCAAAGTTCATCGGTCCTCCCTCTCCATATGGTCCCTAAAGGAGCTTCTGATTGGAGGGCCTGTGGGAGATTTTAGGGCTCTGAACGCTTGTACGATAACAGAGCATACCCGGTCCCGCACAATCCAGTCTTTTCACTCTAAATCTGGCCGGGTAAATCCATTTTTTTTAGTAATTCTGATCTTGTCAGCTGGGCTTCCACAGATCCCAGTCGACTAGAGGACATACCGAAGACGGCCATCATCACCCTTTTGGCCTCTTTGAGTACACATGCATGCCTTTCGGTTTGAGGGGTGCAGCTCAGACTTTTCAACGCTTCATCGATGACGTTCTTAGAGGTCTCCCCTTCGCCTTTGCTTATCTGGATGACCTCCTCATAGCTTCCTCTTCTCTTGCCGAGCATGAGCAACATCTAACGTGCAGTTTTTGCCAGGTTGGACGAATGTGGCATGCGTCTCAACCCGGCAAAGTGTGTTTTTGGTGTCCCTTCTCTTACCTTTCTAGGACACACTGTTTCAGCGGATGGCATTTGTCCTCTTGCAGAGCGCGTGGAGGCCATTCGCACCTTCCCTAGGCCTGTCTCTCAGAAGCAGCTTCGTCAGTACCTCGGCATGCTTAACTTCTATCATCGTTTTCTCAAATCGGGCGCTGATATTCTTCGACCCCTCACCGCTCTCATCCGCCCCAAGCACCGAGGCAGTTCTACAAAAGTGGACTGGTCTGACGAAGCTACTGCTGCTTTTGAAGCTTCCAAAGAAGCACTCGCTTCAGCCACACTCTTAGTCCACCCTCAGGACTCAGCTCCGACCAGAGTTCAGGTAGATGCCTCCGATTTTGCTGTCGGAGGTGTTCTCCAGCAACACCTGAACGGAGTGTGGTCTCCTCTCGCCTTTTTCTCTCGCAAGTTGCAACCTCCTGAGACTCGCTACAGTGCTTTCGGGAGGGAGTTACTTGCGATGTATCTCGCCGTCCGTCATTTCCGCTACTTTCTGGAGGGTCGTGAGTTCCACATACTCACTGATCACAAACCACTTACTTTCGCTATGGTCTCCAGAAACGAACGGTACTCTCCTCGAGAAGCTTGTCACCTTGAGTATGTCTCAGACAGTTCCTACTGATGTCGACATTTTCAGCGTGTCGACAACTTCATCTGACGCTCTCTCCCCGCATTTGAAATCGACGCGAATTTCAGCCTTACCCAAATTCGACTAAAACGCTTATGGCAACGTGACA
>JABUQX010072159.1:10000-12500 GCA_015478945.1 Trachelipus rathkii
TCTTGAGGAGAGTTCCTACGGACTCAGATTTCAGACAGTTCTCATCTATTATCCGCTCAAGTCTATGAAGCGGACTTTACTGCTATACTCAATCTTACATGTACTCTAGTTACCGGTAAAGTCTAGAACATGCTAACCCCTATCCATTTATCTACTATCTAAATATATAATTATGATGCATTAGTTATTTGCTTTCATTTAGAACACATTTTATTTTTATTTTTTTTTATTTGAAAAGCAAAAAAAAATAATAAATAAATAAAAAAAATAAAAATAAAAAAAATAGAACAAACAACAAAAAAAAAAAAAAAAAAATGTTGGTTTAAACCAAACAACCCTGATACCTGATAGTATAGTATTTACTATATATATATAATATATATATATATATATATATATATATATATATATATATATATATATATATATATATATATATATTATATATATATATATATTAAGAGAGAATTTTAGATAAAATATATTAGTGTATTTATATAGATATATATAAAATTAATAAATTTTTTTATAAGTAATATTTTTTTAGATGACAAGATATATATATTATATATATATATATATATATAGAATATATTATATATATACTATAATATATATAGTATAATATGTATATATTACAATTATATTATATATATATATATATATATATATAATAATATATATTATATTATATATATATATATATAATTATATTAATATATATTATATTAATATTAATATAAATACTATATATATATATATACTATATATATATATATTATATATTATATATATTATATATATATATATATATATATAAATATTATATATATATATATATATATATAGTATATTATATAATATAATATATATAAATATATATATATATATATATTATATTATATATATATTAGACAATATACACATATTTCTATAGTAATATGTGTAATCACTTTATATATATATATATATATATATATATATATATATAATGATATATAGATTATATATAATAATATATATATATAATTATATATATTCATATATATATATATAATATATATTATAGATATATATTATATATACTATATAAATATATATAATATATATAATATACTATATATTATATATATATATATAGATATATATTATATAGTATATATAATATATATTATATATATAAGATATATATATATATAATATAAACTCACAATGTTATACTGCAAGAGATTTTATATTTTCCAAATTTTATTAATTTATTTCACAAAAGAAAAACGTTCTTTGGGGAAAAAAATTGGGGGGAATGGGGATTTTTAAATTTTTCAAAGTCTCATATTATTATTCTATTGGAAGACTTTTCCAAAATAATAATGATAATAATAAATAATAATAAATAATGAATAATAATAATAATATAATATATAATAATATAAAATAAAATGTTTATAAATAATAATTAATAATAATAATAATAATAATAATAATAATAATAATAATTATAATGATAATAATAATAATTATAATATAATAATAATAATAATAATAATAATTAATATAATAAAATAATAGAATAATAATAATAATAATTAATAATAATAATAATAATAAAAATAATAAAATAATAATAATAATCATAATAATAATAATTATAATAATATAATAATAGATAATAATAATAATAATAAAATTAATAATTAATAATAATAATAAATAAGTTAAGAAGCTTTCATGATGAAATGAATTGAAATTGAAGCATAAAAATTAAAAAAACAGCTACTCTCCCTCTCTCTTCTTTTTTTGATTTTATTCCTATTATTTTCTTTTTTTTTCTTAATGTTCTTTTTTCTTTTCTTTTTTTCTTTTTTTTCTTTTACTTTAATATTCTGTTTCGTGATATGTTTGTTGCTGGAAGAAAGAGTGACATGTGATAAATGAATATCATTCGATTTGCATTTGTAAGAGAAGCTTCGCTCCTCATGCCAACATACAGAAAATGTCTTCTTAACCTCTCTCCTCTAAATATATATAGTAGTATATATACCTATATATATATATAATTAATATATATATATATATATAATAATTATATATATATATATAATATCATTATTGATTAATATAGTATAATATATATATATATATACATTATATATAATATATAAATAATAATTTATTTAAGTAAATATTTGTGACTGAGGAGGTAGATATTTATATACTATATATATAATAAATATATATATATATTATATATAATATTATATATATTTATATATATTTATATTATATATATATAGTATATATATATATATATATTATATATATATATATAATATATAATATATATATATATATTATATATATATTATATATATTCTATAATATTATATATATTATATATAGATATATATATATATATATATATAATATTAATAATATATATATATATAATTATATATATATTATAATAGTATAGATATATACTATAGATATCTCTTATATA
>JABUQX010072159.1:20000-47500 GCA_015478945.1 Trachelipus rathkii
GGCCCCCCTGGCCCCCCCCCCTAAATACGCCACTGTTATATATATATATATTAATTATATATATATATATATATAAAATATATATATATATATATATAATATGTAACTATAATATATATATACTATATATATATATATTATATATAAACATATATATATATATATATTATAATATATATATATATATATATATATATATTATATATATTATATATATTAATATATATATATACATATATATAATTATATATATATATATATATATATAGATATATATATATATATATTATATAATATATATATATATATATATAATATATATAATAAATTATATATATATATATATATATATATAATATATATATATAGTATATATTATTATATATATTCATATATATATATATATCTAATATATATTATATATATATATATATTATATATATATATAAATATACCCCATGATTGCACAGATGGTTGCAGATACATGACAGCGACGTTTAATGTTCGTCGCACTCGTCACATCACACATACGTCGTATATGTGACATTGCTGTTATATCTTATCTGTGATGTACGCTTTTTCGTTCCAAAAGCAACGTATTTGCGACGTTTTAAGCGGTTTCGTTTACCTATAAATGTTTCCGCGACTCGACTGCCAGGCGGTTACGATATCCCCTTTAAAAATAAAATAACGCCCTGTCTTTTTCCTGCAAATTTCCTTGTAATCTTTCATAATCTTTTTCATTTTCTCCTCCTTCTCCTCTCAGGTGTCCTATGTCTTTGCCTGGATTACATTTTGATCGGGTGCATGGGCTCCTGAGATCTATGGACGTTAGGAAGCGGGCGGCCCGGATGCATCCTCACCGAGTTGAGGGAGTGGTCTGACTACTAAAGCCAAAATTTTCGTTCAACTAATATCTCTATGTCTCAATACTAACACTTTTCCTCAGTGTTGGAAGTACGCACATGTCAACCCTATTCCGAAAAAAGGATGCCGCTCTGATCCTTCTAACTATCGCCCTTATAGCTCTCACTTGTATTCTATCTAGATCTTTGAAACCCTTTCTTAGATCATCTCCTGGATCATTGGAATCTCATTCTCTTCTTTCCGATCGCCAGTACGGCTTTCGGCGTTCGAGGTCTATGGCGATATACTTTCCTATTTAACCGATTCATGGTTTTCCGGCTCTTAGACAACTACGGGGGACTTCGTGGTGGTCGCTTGACAATCCAAAGATTTGACCGGAGTATGACACGCTCACTGCTCTCCAGCTCCCCTTCTTTGGGTTTATTCTCCTTCTCTTTTGCTTACTATGTCTAGCTTTTCTTTTCAAGTCGCCTGTATTCGGCGTGTGGTTGATAGGGCGGACTTCCTTCTTCTTTCTGTCAATAGTGGTGTTCCTCAGGGTTCTGTCTTATCTTCTACTTATTCTTACTTTTCCTTAATGATCTTCTCACCCTGCACATCTAACTCTATCCACTCATATGCCGATGACTCGACACTTCTCATTTCAATTGCCTTTCAATTTCAATTTCAATTGCCTTTCGTCCTAATCTTCTCCGATTTATTTCTTCTATACTGGAGTTTTAGACATTTCCGGATGGGGTGTCTCAACTTATGAAATTCATTCTTTAAAAAACTCAACTTCTTCCCAACTCCCTCTCAAAAGCACCTTCTAACCTTTCTAATCTCTTCATCGGCGTGTTCTCTCCGCTCTCCCCATGCTCGCTGTTGACATATAAACATACTTGGCCTTAACCATAAACAAAAAAATGTCTTGGCAACCTCACATCACAAAATATATATATATGTTATATATTATATATATATATATATATATATATATAATTATATAATATATATATATATATATTATATATTTATAATAATATATATATTATATATATATATATATAATATAAATATATATATTATATATATATATATATATAGTATATATAATATATATATAATATACAATATATATATATATATATTATAATCTATATATATTAATATATATAGTAGTATATATAATTTTATTATTATATATATATATAATATAATATATATATACCCCCCCAAATATATATTATATATATATATATATATATATATTAATAATATATTCTTATAGTATATATAATATATATCATATATACTATATTATATATATATATTACTTATATATTATAATATATATATATATATATATATATAATATATATAGTATATATTTCATGTGATGCTCATCTCGAAGGGTGAATCTTCGTTGAAAATTTCTTCCATAGGATCCACGAAAGAGGGGCCGAACGCCTGTTGCGCTCAAAGACACATATATTCGTTATTTCGCTCTATTCCGCAATGAAATTAAAAATATATTTTGTGTTGTCGAACATATATATTTTTTCCATCATTAAATGCTTCAATGAAAAGTTTATATTCTCTGATATATTTAGAATTTTTTTTTTATGGTTATATTAATCAGATTAATTAAAGATAAACGAATGGATGATTTGTTTAAAGAATTAACCTATTTTTTCGTATTTATTATTTAATATGCTTGTGAACTTTTTTGATTTTTCATTTTTTAATTTTATTTACCACATAGATACAATAATATTTATAATTTACTTTATTTCGATTTTATGATTTTTATTCATTTTTATGTTTTTTCTTCGTTTTCTCAATTTAATTTGAAATCTTTACAAAACAAATTAAACTTTAAAGGATAAGAAAAACAAACACAAATACACACACACACACAAACACGCACACACACACATACACACAGACACATACATAGAAACACAACACAACACAACACACCACCACACACACCACACACCACACACACCAACTCACACCACCAAACCACAGCCGTATCTACTACCACAAGCACAACAAACAAACAGAAAACAGTTAGAACAGACAACTCAAACAAAGACGACTCACACTCGAATAAGACAACTACAATGCTATTCTAACAAAGACTCACTTTAATTGATTATCAAGTTTCAAAAATAGCGTCTCTCAGTAAATTAATGAGTATTATACATAAAAGATCGTGTGTGACTCTTGACAAGTTTTAAGAATAATTGAATAAATATTTATTATACATTAAGAGCGAGACGCAGAACATAAATATGTAGAAATTATAAATATTAATAATCAATATCAACAAACTTTCTCATAGGATTACAAACACTATTATAAAAATATTACTTACTGAAACAAAGACAATTACATTCATTACCAAATTTAATATTCAATAGTCATTACAACTCGCATATAATCATATTTAGTGTTTCGATACATCAGAGTTAATAGGCTTCTTTATGCAATAGTAATGTGTCCAAAACTAATATAAAATATAAATATAGGAGCGGGATAATAATTACATTAATATAAAATTAATGAAGATAATTCTAAATAAAAAAACATAAATTATAATATATAAAAATATAATAAAATAATTAAATTTACTAATATGATAAATATAGAATAATAAATAAAATATAATCAAAATTAAAATAAATATCAAAAATAATAATAATAGTAATAATACACAATAAAATAATAATACATATAAAATATTATTCGTAATAATAAAACTACTAAATAATAATAAAAAACATACAATCTATAAATACCATAATATAAAATACCTGAAAAAAAATAAAACTACTAAATACTAATAATAATACTATTACCATTATAAAATATAATAATAAAAATAATAATAATAATAATAGCATAATAATACTATATAATAATAATAATAAATTAACTAATAATAATAAACTTTCTTGAAATAAAAATGTTAAAATTTTAGTATATTACATTAAATAATAAAATTTAACATTTTTAAATGAAAAATTAATAATTTCTAAAAATCTAGAAACCTATATTTAAAAACAATAAATAAGTTAAAAATTAATAAAAGATTAATTGAAAGTAATAAAAAAATAATAAAAATAATATTAAAAGTTTAAATAAATAATAATAAATTAATAAATAAATAAAAAATATAATAATAATCACAAATAAAATATATTAAATATAAGTATTAAAAATAATTAAATAACAGAATATAAAGATAAAATTTAACTAAAAAATTAGATTAATTAAAAAATTATAAAGATAATAGCTATATAATATATTCCTTATTAATATATATAAATTTACAGACTTTATAACTCTTGAGAATTAATAGACTTCAATATCTTAGAAACAGGAAAATATGTTAAAATTCATAATTAAAAGAGTAATAATGATAAATAAATAAATAAAAAAAGATGTAAAAACCACTTAAATAAATAAATAATAATAAATAAAAATAATACAATCAAATAAATTATAAAATAAAAAATAAATAGTAAATATATTAAATACAATATAAATAATAAAATAAATAATATAAATCATATAAGTATATATTAAATAATTAAATAAATATATCAATATAATAAATAATAATAAATTCTAATAATATAAATAATAAATAAAATAGTATAATAATAATGATAATAATAAATAATATAGTAAATATATTTTTTGAAATTAATAATAGAATATTAATGATAAAGATAATGCTAATATGTTCAAAACTATAAATGATTTAACTGATAATTAAGAATATAAATAAATAATAAATTAAATAATAAATTAATCATCAGTAATTAGTATATTAATAAAAGATATTATGATAAATAATAATTTACATTAATAATAAAAATAAATATAAAATAAATTTAATAATAAAATTTAATAATATAATTAATATGAATAAAATAATAAAAATAACATAAAACCTTATTTGATTGTAGATAATGGTTGAAAATAATAATAAATATAGTATAAACATTAATAACAAAAAATAATGATACTATAATAAATACAATATATATATAATCAATAATATAATAAACAATAGTAAGAACAATAAAAATAAATTAACTATAATTTTAAAATAAATAATTATAAATTTCTATATATAAAAATAAAATTAAAAATAATAATATAAATCAATGAGACATTATAGCAGATATGTATTAGTGGAGCTAGAAAATTGATGACAAACAGTCATACATATGACTAACTCACCACAAGCCCGATAAATCATTGAAACAGTTAGAATAATAAATAAAATGACTACATTGCTGTAATGCAATTTGCAAGAAACGACGTTATTTATTGAGTAAGAGTAAGTTTTATTAAATAGAAATAAAAACAATGAAAAAAAGATTAAAAAGGAACTCGAGTTGTTTAAGATAAATGAAAAAAAATAGTAAAATTTCATAATTACTTAAATAAATCGAATATCTAAAAAACTTAATTCTTGTTAACAGAAAGTTTTAATGTGTTTCCGTTTTTATATTGGCTTGAAGTCAGATTTTCTTATAGAGAGTTTTTTTTAACTGTACACCAAACAGACAGCCTTCTATTTGACAGGGTATTCCGCACATACTTAGTTGCGAGAGCAAATGTAAAGAAAAAAATTTGTTCCTACTAACAAATAATATGAGACTGATGAAACTGTCAACTTTGTGTCAGACAATAAGAGCAATAATATCTCTATCAGGTTTGTAAGGTATTATTTACAATCCTTGAAAAAGAATTACTCTGTTTCGAAAAAGAGATTTACTAGGAAATAATAGATGAATTGCAATAGTGTCTGAAAGGAATGGAGGCCTAAGATTCCATTTGACCAGAACGATTGATATCGTGGTCTTCTTAATACAAAGACCGGGTGCAGGTAGCATAATTGTGTTCTGATGAGGTTTGTTCAAGTGAGCCACGAAATGGAACAAAAGCTGAAACGCAGCAATGACAGACAAAGATGCATGTAATTCTCACAAGAAAACCTGCAGGAACAATATATAAAAAAGGAATATATATGTTTTATCCGCTGTACAGCTATCTAGCCTGTCATTTGGTTCATTAACGATCCACTAACGTTATATTCCGGGCAACATCGTAAATACTATGCCATACATAAGAACTAAAAACCTATGTGTGCAGCAGGACTTATACATCTCTACTCCTAAGAAGAAAATACATTCCCAATCATTGGCCCAAACTTTGCTGAAAACCTTGTTGGACTTACAAAAAATATATGGATATTTGCTATATTTACCATACAATATCAGAATAAAAAATTTTGTAGACAGGTTTAGAGAAAAATTATTCCAAGGCAATTGTGCAACAAAGTAAAACAGAAAAAACAGCTTTTCAATGCTATACTCTTCACAGCAGCAAGCCCATTTTTCAAAGTTACCACACTTTTTCCCGGCAATAGCGCAAAATGATCTTTCTTTAGTTTGAAAACCGTGGAGCTAGCATTATTTCAGAAGACACAAAAACTTTGACCCTTATGCAGTGCTCCTGGGATCAGTGGTCCGAAAAATTTTGAAAGTATTGTATCTAAAGACAACCGGCAAATACTCTGTAGTCGAAATAATATAGAGATTTTCAATCGTTATCCAGTGCCAATAGTTATTGCTGCCTTTCTTGAATTTGGTAGTAACCATTGCACACACCTGAGAAAGCCTATACAGACAATCCCAACACACACAATGGAAGCAAAGTCTCCTTCCGTGACTGAATATTGGAACGTCTCTTTTTCAAGCCTGGTGACTTTTCAGTGCTGCTTCTAACTCTTGAATCTCGACTTTTATCCTCTTTAAGAACTAGACTTTTCACAGAGCATCAGTGTTCACTTTTTCACTTTGACATACGCGTGTTACTGATAGGCTAACGGTTGCTCCGATAAGAGACCAGTTATTGCGTGAGAAAGTAAAAATGTTTTCTACAAAAAGATTTAATTGGAATCTTGAATATCAACAAAATGTAGCAAACGAAACTGACTATACAATTATGGTTATGGAAATACTCTGTGGATAACAAAAATGAGGATTAGACAAAAGTCTGAAAGACTTGGAAACTTACTGAAGAGTCATTAAAGAAACCGATCCCGCTTTTATCCTGCAAATTCAAAATGCTATATTAAATTGGCACTTGTCTACCTGTGGTAACAAATCACATTGAAATAGTCTGTTCAGCACTTTACGAAGACAAATGACAGCTAAGACGATAAATGAACGAGACAAGTCTAAAGATTGTATGCTGAGTTTTAAATATAGCAAGAATTAGTAAACGTGCAGATAAAATATTGAAGCGATATTGGGAAACCAAATGTAATTGCCGAAATTCCTGAGGAATCCTAGATTGATGGCTTCTGAACGAGGCTTTAGATTTTGGCTTAAGTTTGACCACTCTGAAGCTCTGAGTTACGGCTCGAACCAAGATCCCCGACCATGAATTTAACATGTAAATGATGTACTTTAAGTGTTTTCGAATCTAGTTAGAACGTAAATCAGACCTAAGTGCCATATGCGTTATATACATCATAATGACTGTGCATAAGCTCGTTCATATTCGTAAGAAATTGATGAGGTAATACACATAACATATTATAACTAGTAATGAATTATATATATACCATTAAAACTGTATATTTTAGTGTAATGTATAATTACATCTTATAATTATAACCTATATTTAGCAAAAACACTAGAATTTTATTATCTATTTAATACTAACGATAAATCACTATTGTTATTATTAAATACCAAAGAAATATAAAAAATTAACAGTCAATAATAATAGTATTTTATTATTACTATTATAATGTAATTAATATCTTTTTATTGACGGTGAATAGTCAGCATAAACTGTTTGAATATAGTATATGTAAAGAAGAGTTTACATATATATAAATTTGAAGTGCTAGTTTAATATTATTATAATAAATACTAATAAATAACCACACACTGATTTTAGTGTTCAGTATATATTAATAATAGCTTTCTCTTTAGATATGAAATAGAATATATAGGACCTTATTATTATCATCAGTTCATATATTCGAGGTTGCTACTAATAGCATCATTCTTTTTTTATATATATATTTATTAGTCCTGCTTACTGCATCATCATTATATCTATCACTAACCGTAAAACAGAGTCAAACAATATTACATAGGTACGAATTCATATATTCACTACTCTATAATAACTATAAATTCAAACTACAAAACCCATCAACACACTCCACGATATCATATCACTACAATACTATACATAACGGTAACTCTATTAATAGGTGATATAGTAGTATAGGAATACTTATATATAATAATAGTACTATATAAAAATACAAACCAACCATATTTGGTTAATAAATATGAATAATATCCTATATATTAAATATTAATTTTAATTAAATATCCTATATATATATATATCATATATTCATAACCATACACCTTCTATTTTAGTCTCAACCTACTCATACTACATTAAAAATCTGAGCATAACCAACTTAATACAATAACTCGCCACGCCATAACCATGAATAACTATATCAAATATCAAACACTAACACTAAACATTACAACTAAATATATATAATACATATAACTAATACTAAATGCTATAAATAATATAATAATAATTATAAATTTATATATATTAATTAAATTTAAATATAATTAAATAATAATTATATATATAATAAAGAATAATAAATAAATTAAATAATAAAATATATAATTATATAAATAATATATAAATTAATACTATAAAAATTAATTAATATATTATTCATAAATAACTTACAAATACTTTACAGATTAAATACCTGGCTCCGATATCATTTCGATCCCAATAAATTAATATAATAAACAACTAAATTCATGATTAATAACTAAGCTCAAAGTTTATAAACAATTAAATAATGTTACAATAAAATATATATAAATGATAAAATAAATTAAATACTGTATGATAAGAGAATCTGATTTACATTACGAAAATAGGTAATTCTAGTGTTAAATACACAATTAGAATAATACTAATAATTATATAATAATATATAATATAGGATTAGAAAAACTAGATTTTTAATATTAATAGTCATGGCAAAACTATTTAGATATAACTTTATAAAATACCTTACTGAATTTATACATATTCTTTATTTTATATATCTAAAAAAATTATAATGTCCTTATCATAATATAAGATAATTCTATAATATTAATTTATAACTATATATATATAATTAATATCATATTAATTAATAAAATATAATTATAATATATATAAATTGAAGAATATATATATATGTAATCTCAACTTTATAGATTAATATTATAAATAAATATATAATATAAATATAACTATATAAAGATATTAGATATAATCAAAAATATAATAAAAAATATAAATTAAGTAAGTAAGTTGTAAATAATTAAGTTAGTTATATATACTAATAATATAGAATAAAACTATCAATGTCATATTACTATGATATATGATATATAAGTATAATCTTTAGTGCACACAAGGTAAAAGTTCTAGAACTTTGTCATAGCCAAATGTCGTAAATGTTAAAGGGTGAGACTGATTTAGGATAACTGATATATTAATAATCAATATACCTATGGATAAGACACGCAACATAATCACACATACTCGCTAAATAAAATAAATTAAATATTAATATATAATAATAAGAATTAATTATTATAATATATATATTAATATTAATATATTTAAAATATAGTAATATATAAATTATATATAATTATAAATAAATATAAACTAATTATATAAATAAAATATACATCTATATATTAAATAATATAATTAATACTATATATATAAAAAGTAATATAACTATATAAATAATATAAATGCAATATAAAATAATATACCACATAATTATACTAAATATTTATATACTAAATATTTATATAATACCATATAATATATAAATAATATACCTTACTTACTACCCATCAATAATACTATATAACTAACTATACTAAATACGCTAAATTATATTATATATATAATATAATATATATGTATAATATCATATATATTATATAATATATAATATATCATGACATATTAATAGTGTGTAGTGACTGATTATTTTATTCATATAAATATATTACTATATAATTAATATATTATAAAATATATAATATATAATATATATTAATAATATATAATTAATAATATAATAACTGATATATATAATAATATATAATTATTTATATAATATAATAACTCTACATAATAATAATAATTATTATGATTCAAATATTGATATATATATATATTTAATAATTATATATTAATATATAATATCAAACATATACATATATATAATATATAAATTATATATTAAATTAAATCCAATAAATATAATAAATATTATTAAATATATAATATAATATTAAATAGATAAAATTACAATAATAATAATAATAATAATATATATATAATATTAATATATAATACATATTAAATATAATAAATATTAGAAATAATTAATTATATTATATAAAATTATATTAATTATATAAATTATTTTAATTAATAATATATAAAAATTATAACATAATTTTAATATTATATTAATATATAATATATTATTAATTAATAATATTATACAGAATGTACAGCTACGTGGTCAAAATATCTTGAGTAAGTGCAATATTTAAATAAATCTATTAAATATAAAATATAATATAATATTATATAAATATAATATAAATGTATATAATATATAGATATAATATATATATATATATAATAATAATATATATTTATAACATGTAATATTAGTAAATATATATATATAATATTATAATTCTAAATAATTTAATATTAATATATATATATAAAATTGTAATATTCTAGAAAGATTAATATCTATATATAAAATAAAAATATAATAAATGTTATAATTTTTTTTATATATAGAATTCTATTAAAAAAAGGTTTGATTAAACTTTAAAGTTATGAATATGATAACATATAAATAAATAATAATACTACTATATATAGATATATTAAAATAATGAAATATATGAAATATATAAATAATAATAATAATTATATAAGGTATAATACTAAAATATATTAATACTAATATAATGATAACAGAATGTCTCTTTATATAACATATATTAGTAAATAATGAGAATTAAGACGTATATATAAACTCTTACTATATAATATTTTAGTATATATTATATATTATATACTAAATATATATTTTTATTATTTGAAAAGCGAATTTCCATTACAATTTTATATATTATAATTATTGTGATTAAAACACAAGAATTATATATAAGCTCTAATAATATATATATTATATTATAAATAAGTAATTACAAAGTAAGGGAGCCAATCATATAATAATGATAAATAAATTATAAGTGATTCTCAGTATAGACGGCTCGTGGTGTCTAAAATATATCTACTGGAGGAGTAGGTGCAAAAGCATTACTTTATAAAAATAACTACTATTAATTAAAATAATAATCAGACCTTATAAATTATATTATAATTCATACGTTAACTTATAATTTACTTGCTATAAAAATGACATAACTTGTTCCTTACATATATATAATAATATATAAATTATATATATATCAATCAGATTTCTTATATAATATATGCAGGAAATGTAAATGTTATTATTAGTTTTCCCTCTCATCCTCATAATAAAATTATTTCTTTCTATTTCGCTCATAACAGAATACATTTTGCAGTCAGGAATAATATTCGACTAATACTTGAATTGGTATCTCATATATTAATATATATTCTATATATTAATTAATTAATATATATAATATTTAATATGTTATACTCCCTATACAACACTCAGGAAAATATTATTATAATTTTTCACATGAATAAACTTATAAATCTCGAATACGATTCTCAAAGTTATCTCATCGTATATTTATTAAACTAAGAGCCTCAATATTTATAAATGCTGCAACAAAATAAAGTAAGTAAATTATAATATTTATAATATAATAAATATGAATAAGCTTATTATTACCACTCCACCTCCACACAGAAACATTCTCCTCATATAACACGAATAATATTATTACTTACTGGTACTGCATGAAGGTTTAAATATTAGCTACTACGACCTAAGAAGGAGTCTGACTCAATGCAGAGTAATGGCAGACTCTGTCGAATAAGCATAATGGAAAGTCTAATGACTTACCTAATATTGAAATTAATGAATAAAATAAAAGTCCGAGTATAAGATAAATACGATAAATTAAGTCATATTAAATTATATATTTAAATATATAATTTAATTTTTATTATATATAAAATTAATCATAATTAATTAATAATTAATACTATTATATTTCTAGCTCTTAATGTATATAATAACCTTTGAATTCTTTATCAATAATAATGACTGCTAAAATGAAGCTCGGTGTCGAGACAAATACGGAACTATGCCTTAATATATCACAATCATAAGTAAATATGAAACTATCTTTAACCTGGGACTCAGAGGAAATATACATTTTGCAGCATCACAATCATAAAACCAATCGCTAATATATATAACAAAAAAAATGTAGATAAATCGTTGTAGTAAATATTATAAGTCACTGTAATATATTTAAATCATGCTAACTATAGTCAAAATTCAATATAATACTAATTAAATATATATATATAACTATTTCTAAATTTAATATATAATATAACTATCCTAGCCTATTCATAAATTATATCATAAAATTAAAATATTAATATATACTCTAAATATTATAAATATTAAATTTCATAATTAAATAATAATTATATTAATATATATATAACAAATATTAATATAATTATATAATTATATATATATAATATATTATAATATATGATATATTATAAAGATTATATATACTCATATTATAATTAATTATATAATTGTAATTTAATATTAATATATATATATATAATTTATAATATATAAATAATATATTTATGCATACTATATTTATAATAATATATAATAATTTTAATATATTATATAATACTAAAAAAAAAAATAATAATATATATATATAATAATATATAATAATATAATAAATATAGTATATATAAATATAATGATTAATATATGAATAATGTAATTAAATTTAAATTATTAATTTTAATGGTAGTATATTATCAAAACATATAGAGATCAAGTGATAAGGGTAACGTATTGATACAACTATCTCTTGTGCTATATCTAACCATAAAATCCCCATGATAATAATTAATATAATGTATATAAAATATTATAAAAAATAAATAATCATAACTTTAGAAATAACAATAAATAATATATATATAAAAGGTATAAGAATAAATAAATACTAATATAATATGATTATATGATAGTATTATATAATAATATGTTAAATCAAGGCTTCTTCAGTGAAGAATAATTTTCCAGATATTAAGATCAAGAACTTTTTCTAAAACTTAGGAAAGAGTGGAAAGTCTCGAGAAACGATTAAGTTACTCAAGCAGTATTGTTAATTTTAAAATTATACTGTCCACCAATGGCGTGTATAATTATTTTTAGATTTAACAGTACCTAAAATTGGATTATATTTACTAACTAGAAGGATACTTAAAATAAAAAACCTATAGTAAGTACTAAATAGTATAATGATGCGAAGCAATTGCTACTATAGCTATAACATAATAACTTAAATATAATATATATAATATAATAAAAGATATATAAATAGAAATAATAATACTGATATATATATAATATATAAAGATAGTGATATTAAATAAATAAAATAGATAAAACTCATACCCCCTTTCTCTTTAATAATGATTAATAATATATAAAGGGATAGTATATATATATATAATATATTATATATTAATAAAACAACATTTTAGGTACTATTATACTTCCAGTATTATAATAATAAAAAAAGTAATAATAATAATCAGAATATGAATGGTATAGGTATATTGTTCCTAATTTACACTTCTATGTATTTATATAATAAAAATCTATATTTTATTCTAATATTTATTCATCTATGTAATATCATTTTATTTAAACTTCTATTTAATCTAATTAAATTTTCATTTAAGATATAAGGCACCTGTAGTGACTCCATTAAGGGTCAATTTTATTGACCATTTCCTTCGAACTCATATATTTCTATTGTGATACTTATATTTAATTATAATCTTTCTTGTCATCAAACTCTCATATTAGAATTTGTATTAAGTGATTATAATGTATGATGTAGCTATTAATGATATATATTGCAGCTAAATCAGACAAAGATTAATCGAAAAGAATAGAAATTCCTCTTTGACATGAAGTGAATTGTTAGTACACAATGTTGAGAAAGAAATCGACCCCCACTACACCTTATCCCTTATACATCAAACTACTAAAGCGGTGAAAACTATTGGTCCGCAGTCCATATAAACTATAATTATTCAAACTAATACTCTAAGTAGTAGCTTTACACATAACAATCTAAGACGTATATAGATATCCCCGCTGTCGTATTAATTATTTATATTAATTATATATATATATATAGTATTTCTATCTTCTTATGATCTCATTTTAGGTGTAGCACATATTATCCCCTTACCTGAAACTATGATACTGAATAAACTATCTATATAGTGGTAACCTTTCTTTAAGTTATTCGCCTTGAATATCCTCATACTATAAACTTATTTAAACCATTGTCTTAGTCATTCAATTCAATCTCTCTCATATATACTATGACTATAGAAAATAACATTATGCGTTTACTTAGTTATTAGCAATTATTATTATGGATTTTATTAAGTGTGATTCTTATAACCATAACAGGCCAGTACTTTATAGTGACTAACACAGACATTGATTTAATGTGAAAACCATGTTAAGATAAATATTTAGATCCTCCAATCCAATACCTTTCTCACTCTTTTACATTACCCTGTAATCGTTATGGTCATTGTAGTGCCTTTGTTCAGTGACTTACCATGCCATACAAAATTAAATTCACACCTTTACATCACGGCTTATTCACACACCTCACTATATGACCGATATCAGTAATCATAACTCTCACCTATAGCTCTCATTTATAATTTATTCAACATCATCATCATAATAGGTGTAGTGATATTACCCTATAGTATCAATGTTCTCACCTATTTCATTAGTATATGTGCAACACTTAATTAAATCTTTCTCTCGCATCCTCTTTAACTCCTCATAAGATTTTGATAACTGATTTCTCTTTATTTTCTCATCATATTCAAGGGTATTACTCTTAGCTACCAGTTACACCCTTGGCTATACTTGTATTATGACATAATTCTATCACAACTTAGCTATTGAAAATCTACCTGGAGCATCCGCTCTCAAGACCTCTAAGTCACCTCATATTGCATGTCACCAAGTTGAATGTCAAAATAAACTATGGCAACTTGATCAAAACAATGTATACACCAATTACAGTCTCAACTTTATCATTTTCCCTACCTCTCTCATCAACCTAACACTTGTGGTGCCCTACTATTTCCTCATCTCATACAAACATCTCACTATTCCCTCTTCTACGCCTGAATCTACTTTACATTTCAACATAATTATCTCTAATTAAAATATCTATTAATATATATTATCACATGACTCACTTCCTCTATGTATTCACCTATCCAGAGTGAGACAAATTGCCAACTCTACTAATTTACTAGACAACTCAAGGGTACATCTTCATTCCCTTACACATCTCTGTACTTAGCTTTTACATCCTTCGACTGATCTTTTTATAATTTCTCATACTCTACCCTAACTTTAAACAGCACCTGGTCAATTACCGAATAAATTCCTCTCTCACATCATATCTCCTCAATATCTCCTTACACTGCCATAAAACCTCTTATATTACAATGCCTCTATCGGACAATATCCTTCCAACAGGCAACATTACTCCAATCCATTTCATTAGGTGAGCACTCAAATTATGACCCTAGAGAACAATAACTGATAACATATCTAGATCTTACTCTCTCTCTTTCTCATACCCATCTTCACCAATCTTCTCCTATCATTGTCACTACATCATAAGGTAACTCAATACCCCGCTTTTCCCTTTATCCCATGATTTAAGGACCCTATATTTGACTCATCTTTAAGTGCTAATATAATTTTTTTATTCAACAACTTTTAGGTTGATAATAATAAAATTACACAACAAAGCCCAAATAAATGACGCATAAAAACGAGTAATCATACTACCACGTGCCTCCAAGATCTCTCTCTAACCTCCTAATTATAATCTCATAACAATTCCATTACAACCTCTCTCCCTTGTTACATTCCTAACGTGAGGCACTATCGTGACTCTTCTCACCTATAACTTCCAATTAATATTACATCACTTTTTACTACACTCTCTTAGTACATGACACCCATAAAACACCCTCATTAATATCTATTACCTCGTTATACCACAGTCATTCATATTTATTCCAATCCTCGTGTGTAGCAATAACATAATACTATGTAACAATCTAAATTCACTATGATATGGTATGATATCCGCCATCATATACACTATATGTCTTCTCACATTTCAAAGATTATAGAAAATGTATTTACTCTATATAAACTATAAGTACAAAGCTTTTATAGTAGGCACCATTACTCGAGTTCCGCCTTCTATCACTCATACGGCACCATTTCATCTACAATACATAAATAACATTCACTTTCCATTGAATAATATTCCAATTACCCTCATATACTAAATTTAATTTTATATTATATCTTAATAATATTTATCTACACCATTTATAGTTCTCTCGTGATGGTCTATATAAAAGCAATAATAATTGAATAATTCCCTATATGAAATTTAAGATCTTATTAAATAATAGCATTACATTCACTTTCCTCTATATTCACTAACTTATTAAATTAATAGATATACTTACTAATCTTGCTTTATGTATCAATTACTTTCATTAACACACTACTTATATATATATATATTTTATATATATTTATATCTACAAAATATACTTTTACTAAACCTAATACATATCTTTATCAATATCAGTGGAACTGCTCACCCGCTAACCCAATTACTAATATAACCTACCATTCCCTCTTCTGATGTCATATATCCACTATTAAAAATCGGTTGCACTTAGAGAAATAAACTATACATATATACACTCAAACATATATTTCGGATATAATCTATTATGCTATTGTCTATACTCGACTCCCCTTTGATATTTGGTCGTAATAATAATAATTAAAAGTAATACTAGCTTTACAAACGTAATACTAAAGATTCTTATAAGAACAAAGAAATTGAGGAGATCCGGCGATCTAGAGATATTAGTAACTTCCAAAAAGTTATATAGAACAACATTTTAGACCTAGACCATAACTTTTTTAACTGAACGTCATTTTGCCAAACTTTTTTTAATCTTTAGCTCTTAATAAGAAACTTCCTTTCACTTGTACAAAAAGTATTTCAATAATAGAATTAATAAATCAACTGGATTTGCCGCTATACTTATTAAATATATAATATATATTAATTAAAATATAATCTATACAGAAATTTTTTTCTGAATATACAAAATATTAATTAATTTTTATAATAATTATAGACCTAAATATATACTTTTTTATGAATAATTAAATATTAATACATTTTTATAATATATTATTATATAAAAAAATACAGTTGAATATAATATAATATTTATCATTAAGTATTTAGTGACTTCGTAAGTTATTCTATCAGATCTGACGGTAATCATAACTCATTGACGAACGATTTCAGAAATTATTATTTATATTATTATATAATTTATAATATTATAATTAAATATTAAATTTATAATTATATAGAGATGTCTAAGTATAGTATTATTAATTTATATATAAAAAATATAAATAAAAAAATAAAATAATATATAATTAATAATATATATATTATATAAGGGTAGTTTGTATAATTAAAATTTTGGATATTGATATTGATGCTTTAGGATATGACGTGTTAAAATGTTATTGTATTATTATTATTATGAAGACTCAAAATCTAGATCGCGAGATTTATCAGAATACTTATTTATCAATATGTGTGTGTTGATAGATAGCATATTTGTTGCAACGAAAGGAACATGAATATGAATTGAAGAATTATAATTGATGTTTTGTAAATATAGAGCTATCGTAAAATTGATATAAAGACGTCAAAAATATCGTATTCATAATATTTAACGTTTGTATAATATTCCTATAAATCATTTTGCCTCTCCGACGACTTAACGGTGCAAACTGTTGATGGAAACGTGTTAGAGAGTTTTGAGGTGTGAAGAAAAATCCTTGGGTGTAAAGTTAGTATTTAAATTAAATGCAAAGTACTCTTTCGATGTGCGCTTGATTATTGAAATACGTTAATTTGTGTCATTAAAACGAAAACAAAAAATTTATTTTAGCTATTGTGCAAATGAATAGGTTGTTTTTTTCCATGAGATATGACAGAGTAAAAAAAAAAGGAGAAGTATGAATAGATATGTAGGTGGGATGGCACAATAGACACAAATAAATGATGATAAAAAATTAGAAAATTAGAAATTAGTAAAAAAAAAAAGGAGAAATCGTTGAATAAAAGGCATAATGAAAAAAAAACACTTAGCATTCCCTTAAACATTAACTGAGCAATACAATATACACATTAATACTAACTAATAACACTCATTAATACACATACACTTAACACATATATCAGATACTACTATACATTAACAATAATATACTAATACATACACAATTAGACACAAATAAATTATGATAAAAAATTTAAAAATTAGAAATTGATTATATAAAAATATTTATCCATATAAATTAAATTAACTATATATATTATATATTTAATTACATTTATAATACAGTGGCGTATCAGGGGGCCATGCGCAGTCTACCATGGCCCCCCTCCGTGAAAACATATGTTTAAGACACAAAAGCATTTTTATAGTATGCATATTCCTGTATTACTACAACAGTCCAGAGGTATATAACATTATACATTTACAATACATATATTTCAATATATATACATATATTACATATATATATAATATCAATATATATACATAGTATACATTAGTATCATATATGTACTATACCCGTACTCAATTATGATATTTTAAAATACTACTACATGTTAATCAATGTACATGTACATGTTATCATGTACATTGTACAATGAAATATATTGAACTATAATGTATAACATATGAACATAAATTGAACATGACATGAAACATAAACATTAAACATTAAATGATAAATCCAGATAAACATAAACAAACATAAACATAATAACATAAAATAAACATAAAACTAATATATAAACATAAACATAAACTATATAAATAATATAAAATGATAAAATAATTTTGTCTTGGGCCCCCTCCCGAAAAAAAATCCTACATACGAAAAAGCAATGTTTAAATACATATAATACATAATAATACAAATACATTAATAGCTTAATAGTTTTTTAGGGGTTGTATAATTAATTCATATACATATATAATATATATAAATTATATTATAATAACATATATAACATATATACATAATACATATATACTATATAACATATATTATACTTCAATATTATATAATTATACCATATATATATATAAATATTTATATATACATTTATATAATATATACATATATATTATAATCAGATATATTAATATCAAATATATAATATTAATAGAAATATAATACACATATTATAATATTATATAACTATATATACAATATATATATAATATATATAAGTATATATTAATATATAGATATATATATATTATATATTATATATATACTATATACTATAATACTATATAATATATAATATATAAAAAAATTTCTTGCATGAGCCCCAACAGTCTAGTCGTGTTTAAATAGCACCTTAATGGCCTAGGCTGGATGGGGAAAGACAGGCTTGAAACTTTTAACATGGTCTAAAATTAATCATAAGCATAAGTCGAGCGCAAAATTTTGATGTTACTTTCGAGTGACACTTCATTTTTCCTCAAATCTAAAAACACCAGGGAAACCTGCCAAATTATAAAAAATGTTTCCTCGCTCTTCCCATTCCTGGAGGTGAAGAGAATTTGATAGTTGGAGTGCTAAGAGTAATGAAATTTTATTCCACCATCTGACACATTGATGGCTGCCTCATGCAGTGTAAATCTCCAGTGTCTATATGAAAAGTACATTACAGTTTATAAATAATTTAATAAATTTTTTTTTTTTTTTTTTTTTTTTTTTTTTTTTTTTGTGGAACCTTTAAAACTAAGTATTGTAATTTATAATAACTTATATAGAGATATGTCACATAAGATAATGCTTGCCTGGTAGTTACCGGTTGCATAGAACTTTAAGGCAGACAGCAGATTTTCAAAAATGATGGTAGCTTGATATGGGGAAAGCCTCAGTAACCCATCAATGTTTTGAAAACTTGGGCCGTTGGCTATGCAACCGGTAACTATTATCCACACTTTCAATGCTGGCTTGGACGCAACGCAAAGGAAATATTTGGTGTTCAAAAATATAAATTTTTTGAGAACCACGGTTAAGATAAGAAGGCATTAATTACCAAGGGACTGCAATGGGACTTTTCTTATGAGCGTTTCCAATCAACGATTAAACCGGGCCAGATGTTTCTCAAGAGAACGCCCCCTAGTTAGGGGCTGGCCTGAAAAAATATACATTTTAAGGAAGGATTGGGGGAATTGTGAATGTCAAGCTAAAGGTCGTTAATGTATGTGGCAGAACGCGCAGTGAAAATTGATAGTTTCAAAAAGCTGCAGCTTTCAGGCAAACCTTTAGTTAATTAGATTTTGGGCATTATTTTATGATTAATTCATATTATTTTATCACCGAATTGTATAAATCACTCTTTCTTATTAATAACATATGAACATTTATATAAAAACAAAAACTATTGTCATTTTATTGAAATGCTTATATTAAAAACAAAACTTTCGAAAAAATATTATAAATAATTCTGCCATCATATCATAAGTTCGTTTTTGATGACAAAGGGCTGTTATAACTCGGTTCGAATATAAGTAGCAACAACCCCGGCCAACAATAATGTATATAATACTATAAATTCTTACTAGTAGCATATTTTAAAGACATTAAATCTAAATGATACAATAAGAAAATTTAATGAGAAGTTTTTGGAATTTGTGGGATACGGCCCAAAGATGTCGCTAGCCAGCCAAAAATTCGAAGTTTTTTTGAAACCTTTGAAGGCTGTCCGGCAGCGGCAGCGGGTTAATGCAATAGCTCGCAAATGGCGTGGCCTTAAAAGCTTTGAAAAGCCTAATCGTAAAAATATCTGCAAGGCTGGATCATGTTTGTGGTATTTCCCTTTGACAAACAATTCGGGGAAATAAATTTTCTCCCTGAACTAGGCCCTAATCACTTTACGCTATGGTGATGTTTTTGGATTTTTGTTAGGCTGGCTTTGGTTTTCTGTTATTATACTTATATTTTGAGTTCCACATTTCTAAATTTTTTTTAAAATAGTAAAAACATGGTGAAGATTACGATATCTGAGAAGTGGTTGTGTTGTAATTTTTGCTACTAAATTACTTTGCGCTATAAGTTTACGGAGTATGACACGGTAATTCCGGGCGTTCACACGGCGATTTATCGTGGACTATCTGAATTCACAATAGCTTATTAGGCGGGCAAGTAATTAGTAGGGCATAAAAATATACATAGCACAACAACTTTCTCAGATATCGTAATTGCGTCACGGCACTCGGTCGTTTTACTAATTTTAAAATAAAATATATTTAGAAAATTGTGAAAGGCTTCAAAATTAGTATAGGCATATTAAATAGACAGAAATAAAAGGCGTTCAGTAATGGCCAAGGCGCTAATGCGATGAATTTTTCAAGAAATGGAAAACTAAAGTGATTTTCTTTTCAAAGTGTTTCATTATATTTGGATGATAGTATGATAATATATATATTCACTCTTATAATTATATAAATTATAAATTTATTAATTTATAAATTATAAGTTTATTCTTTTGTTCATTGTTGAATGCGTCGAATGACTTGATCATTTCATTTTGAATGACTCCATACGATTTGAAATTAAAATTTAAAGAGTATCTCCCGCTGTTAATAAGTCAAGCTTATAATTAAAAATTAGGGCCATCAATAAGGTTAATTACAATTTTTCTTAATAAAATGAAAGTTGCAAAAAAAAAAATAAAAAAAAATAAAAAAAATGAAGTGGTCTTGTGTTTGTTATAAAAATTAGTCCATAAAAATCAATAGATGTTAAGACTTTAAGTCATTTCCTGTGTGTGTGTATTAAGATATTAAAGTCAAATTTTAAATTGTCAGAATCATTGGGACGTTCTTCAAAAGAAATTGATGAAGGTTGTTGGGAGAATGTCTGTCAGGTGGACGATAATTAAGACCAGCTTTACGAGAAAATTACCGTAGCAAATACATCTCAGCATTATTATTAGAGTCTCCCTCATACTCTCTCTCCCTCCCGCTTCTTTTTTTTTTCTTTTCTTTTTTATTTTTACTAAAATTGTGTATGTCATTACCAGACCACCTTAAAGAAGTTGATTCCCTTTTTGTTTTATTTTTCCTTAGGACTCCATTTTGGGTGGTAAAAAAAACACGACATGAGGCTCACCATTTGTAAAATGATTCCAGAATGGCTTCAGGAAGCTTTCATTATTAAATCAATGAATTCAGAAGCTCTTTCCGTGTTTATTAAACCCCAAATTTAATTTATTCATATTATCTTTTCATTATACACTGTGAAAAAGGCATTTTGTATTCATCTCGTTGCGAATGTTTTGTGCTGTAATAACAACATAAAATATATGAAGAACCTACCTGAATTTCTGTTCAAACATATACATACACACACACACCTACACACACTCACATACACACACACACACACACACACACACACACACACACACATATATATATATATATATATATATATATATATAACTTTCCTAATATATATCTACATATATATAAAAATATATATATATATATATATACTGCTGCTATAATTAACTCTATAATATATATATATATATATATATATATATATATATATATATAACTCTTTATATAATAATAATAACATATATATATATATATGCTTTTATAATAAAAATATGTACATTTCCATATCTGTATATTTCTAAGTTTATTTGGATAAAATAACTCCTTGAATTGATTCTATATATATATATATATATATTCTTCTATATATATATATATATATATATATATATATATATATATATCCTATATATATCTATAACTGCTCTTAAGAACCAACTATATTTATATATATATATATATATATATATACTGCTGCTGCTTATGTGTGTGTGTGTGTATAAGGTGTGTTTGTGTAGAGTATGATTTATGTCTGCCTAAATGAAGACAAACATTTTCGTAGACAAAAACTTTAACAATCACTAATTATTTTTCATCTTAAAATTGCTTTCAAAATTACTTTTATGTTAAAAACGACTTCCCATTTTATTAAGCATTATATATATATATATATATATATATATATATATATATATATATATATATATATATATATATATATATGTATATACTCTATATATATAACTCCTTGAGGTGATTCTTCACTTACTAGAGTTAGATCGGGCCCTCGCGAACGGTGTACCAAGCGTGTTACCACTCGACCACGACAAGCTAAAAGATACGCGACTTAAACCTATGAAGAGTGCTCTATTCAATAGAGATAAGGACCGCCTATGGCAGGACAGATGCCTCAGCCACGCATCTCCGCATGCACTCGGGTCAAAGGTAACACAGGGACTCATGTAAGGAGACCACTCTAAATCGGAGTATAATTTGTATAGCTGTAAATACTGGCAATTAAACCACAGTTCAATTTGTATAGATAAAATACCTCCTTGAGTGATTCTTCCCTTACCAGGATTAGACCGGGCCCTCGCCAACGGTATGCCAAGCGTGTTACCACTCGCCCACGACAAGCTAAAAAGATACGCGACTTAAACCTATGAAAAGAGTGCTCTATTCAATAGGAATAAGGACCGCCTATAGCAGGACAGATACCTCAGCCACACATCTCCGCTCACACTCGGGTCAAAGGTAACACAGGACCCATGTAAGGAGACCGCTCTAGATCGGAGTATAATTTGTATAGATGTAAATACTGCAATTAAACCGCAGTTCAATTTGTATAAAAGATAAAATAACTCCTTGAGTGATTCTTCATTTACCAGGATTAGATCGGGCCCTCGCGAACGGTATGCCAAGCGTGTTACCACTCACGACCACGACAAGCTAAAAAAAGATACGCGACTTAAACCTATGAAGAGGTGCAAAATTCAATAGGAATATAAGGACCGCCTATGGCAGGACAAATACCTCAGCCACGCATCTCCACCTTGCCCTCGGGTCAAAGGTAACACAGGACCCAAGTAAGGAGACCACTCTAGATCGGAGTATAATTTTGTATAGAGGTAAATACCTGCCAAATTAAACCGCAGTTCAATTTGTATAGATAAAATAACTCCCTGGGTGATTCTTCACTTACCAGGATTAGATCCGGGCCCTCGCGAACGGTATGCCAGCGATGGTACCCAGCTCAGAGCCACGACCACGAGGGTCGCGTATCTTTGGCTTTATTGTAAAATGTCGGCTGTTGGCTACCTGGCACCGTTACGAGGAATGATCAATCCTGGTAAGTGAAGAGGAATCCTCAGAGATGACACCCATCACAAGAGACTTTGGGGCTATTACGTATTTTTCCGATCTAGAGAGTCTCACCACATGAGCCCGCACGACAGCCAGAAGATGCGCGGCTGGTCTGTTCCTGGCCAGTGGGGCTTTCCTCGCGCAGGTTAGGGTCGCCTCTTTAGCTTTGTCGTGACTCGAGTGGTAACACACCGTTCGCAGAGCCCGGGATACAATCTGTAATCGCTCCGGGAGACCTTTGTCTGTACAGAAATGAACTTGCGATTTTGTATTTACACCTCTAACAAATTATGCTCCGATACAGAACTCCTCGCCCGTAATCTATTGACCACCCCTTTGACCCGGTGCAACGTGTGCCATAAGCGGTCGCCAGTAGAGCACTGCCTGAGTTTAAGTCGCTGGCCTATCTTAGCTTTGTCATGACCACACTGGCATACTGATTCCGGCGGGATCTATCTAATGAATGAAGAATCCTCGAAAGTATTTCTGCTCTAAGGTGAACTGCGGTTTAGCGATACAAAAAATTATACTCAGAATCTAGGTGGTCTCCTTACATGGGTCCTGTGGTACCTTTGACCCGAGTGCAAGCAGGAATGCGTGGCTGAGGTATCTGTCCTGCCTTAGGCGGGTCCTTATCCCTATTGAATAGAGCACTCTTTCATAGGTTTAAGTCGCGTATCTTTTTGGCTTGTCGTGGTTGAGTGATAACATGCTTGGCATAGCATACCGTTCGCGAGGGCCCGGGATCTAATCCTGGTAAGTGAAGATTTACTCAAGGAGTTATTTTATCTATACAAATTGAACTGCGGTTTAATTGCAGTATTTACCAATCTACCCTTATATATATATATATATATATATATATATATATATATATATATATATATATATATATATAACTATATATTATTGCTATATATATATATATATATCTTATAACTGAGTCCCCTAAATTCGTTCTGCCTCAGATACTTGCCCATTGGGTTGGCTAACTCTGAAGTGCGGTGCGGTACGGTGAGTGGTGAGCTCATTTTGATGCTGTTCTGGCGAGGTGCGATGAGCAAAAAGATATTTCAGAGACTTAGTGTGATGTGAGGGTGGCGGTGGTAATCAAAATTGTAGATGCGATGCGGTGCGGTGCGGTGCCACGTGTTGTAAAGCCTTGGTAGCACACCGCGCCGCTCCGGTCGATTTGGGAGGAATAAGGAGTGGAAATATATATATAATATATATATATATATATATATATAATATATGTAATATAATTAACAACAACAATAATATATATATAATAATATATGTATATAGTAGCAATATATATATATAATAGTAATAACATAATAATAATAACAATAATATATATATATATATTTGTATATATATATATATATATATGGCAGCAATATTTCTTAACTCATATATATATATATATGCTCTATATATATGTAACCCAATAATAGCCTTAACCTTATGCTCTGCTTATATATATATATATATCACTCTCATATTCTATCTTTCTATATATATATATATATATATATAGCATATATATATATATATATATTTGATTGTATAATCGAAGCAATTTTTCGCTGAGTTTAGTACGTATTATAATAGAAGGCCTTAAATATTGATTTCAATAAAACTGCATATATTTATTTAAAAGTCTTAACAGTGGTCTTCATACGATATAAAATAACGGTAGCTATTGGTTCTTAATTTTCTGAACCCTCTTTCAGACGTTGTTATTTGAAAACTAAATAAAATTAATTTTATGGTATATTTATGACAGCCTCTGTCCCTGATAACAACCTGCTTAACCAATATTGTAGTATATATATATATAACTGCATATATACTTAATATATATATATATATATATATATATATATATATATGTATATATATATATATATATATATATATATATTATTCTTTTATAAGATTATTTCAAGAGAGCAAGGTCAGTAGAATTACACCCACAGTTTAAACGATTTTAGCTTCATTCCTTTGATTTCCTAAACAGAAGTTACCATGCAGTGGTATTACTGGATGCAAAGTGTTTATAATATATGGCAGTAATAGTTGTAATTGTTATCTGTGGTATTGATAATATATATATATATATATATATATATATATATATATATATATATATATATATATATATATATATATATATATATATATATATATATACTGCTGCTAATATATATATATATATCTTATATATTTGGCTAATATATGTATATTGGTATATATATATATATATATATATATATATTCACTCTCTTCAAACACAAAAAATGTGTTAGCAATGTGGTAAAGAGAACCGAAATAGTACAGGCACTACCAACTCAGAAGCATACTCCCCTCTCCTCCTTGTTTTCTGGAACAATGCTCAGAAGCATATATTTCCAGAAAACAAAGGCATATATTTCTTCCGAGCAGCATTTCATGAACTTGATTACATAGGCTATGATATCAGATAAAGACATGTGAAAACATGAGAGGAGAAGGACTAGGATTAGGAGTTGGAATGCCACAGCCATCCAGAGAGGAAATAGTTTAAAAAAGGATGCTAAAGAGATTAGTTTCTTCATCAGGAGGATTACCTACATATTCATCAGATCGAATAAAGCATGGAAAGGCCAGCTTGCAGAATTTGTTAGAGATTTTTATTGATATATTTTCTTTTTTTGTAAAGGGCTACAAAATTTTGGTAGTAAGAATATTAACGAAAT